>JAIPRL010011884.1:0-12820 GCA_025469235.1 Pemphigus obesinymphae
TTAAAGTACCAACTAGATGAAATTTTCTACCGGAAACCATGTAAGTTTGTATAGATCGGAGCACTCCTTCTGGTATTAAATTTGTTAACAGATAAAAAAAAAAAAAAAAAATAAACATCATTGTAAAACCACTAGCTCCCTCGCTACGCTCAGAATCTAAAATCTAACAAAATAACATTTTAATATTATATTTTACAAATCTCAATATTCTTAATTTATTTGTAGTTTGTATGTAGTTTATATTATTATATATTTTGCTCATATTAATGGGAGTAAATTACTTTTTTTTATTATTATTATGAAAACAAACATAATTAGCGAGATACGTATTAGTGTGTTTAAAAGGATAGATCGATATCTACAACTTTGTTTGATAACTGAAGTGCATGTATGTAGTTTACAAGAGGAAAAAATGTTATATCTTATTATTTTAATTAATTGTTTCCATGGAATTAATGTACTTACCAGTTTATCAATTACAAATCAATAATTATATTCACGATTTGGAGTAGTTTAGGAAATGTAAAGTATAACTTATATATATACTTGATAAACCATGTTTTTATCATTCCAGCAAAAAGTATTTTTGAGAGCATTAAATTTTTACTGGTTTTTTTTTTTTATATGACATTAAATTAACCTAAATTAGTTCTTGGCACTCGTTTTATGTATAATTTTGTAATAAATAAAATGTAATGGTTTTTATGTTCAGGAAAATATAAAAACTTTTGATGTTTCATAAGTATTTTTGCTATCAAATAAACTAATCATTATTCATTCATATAATAAATTATCAAAAAAAAAAAAAATAAAAATACTTATAAAATGTTCAAATAATGTAAAGTTAGATTTGTACATTTATATTAAATTTCTAATTTATATTCTCATTAAAATATTTAAACATAGGAAAATTTTTTTTTGAAATATTCAATAACAATATTATTAAGTGGATTCAGCTATTTGGGTATTGTAAGTAGGTACCTATTTACATTGTATTTATATTTGTAAAACATAATCCTCTAAGCTATAAATTTAATAAATATGTGTAATTTTTTAGTGTGTAAAATACTAATATAGGTAAATAATTAAATTAATAAAGTAATATGCAATTATTTATACATCATTTTAATAAATACCCAAACACTCTAAGATAATTGTTACTAGTTAACTATTACCTAAATATTATTTTTTTTTCAAACCAATAAACCATTTTTACTTTATATGTATCTTTACATATTTTTTTACTGGTTTTTTAGCAATATAAAAAAAATCGCTATCTCAATAAAACGAAATCTGCTGAAGGAATTTAAATTACTGGGGTGTGTTATCAGGAACTTCGATGAGTTTAAAGTATCCACTTCTTTTAAAGTTCTTTATTATGTTTTTCTATAGCGATTACTCGAAAATGTATTAGCGCTTTGGGCTCTCCGCACATATGGTGACACTTATATTAACCTTGTAAATTCTACCCACTGTTATTATTATTTTTTTTTAACGCATATTATGTTTTTCACAGTGTACTTAATCTATTTCCATTTTTATTGGAATGCTCTATCACGTTATATAATGAAACAAATATATATATTTATTAATGTTTAGGTGAATAATATTGATTATTAAATTAATAATATAACATTATTTTCATCTTAATATTCTATTTGATAGTATAGGAAGGAATATTGCAATTTACCTAGCTGATTATTATCATTAACTTTTCGAAATAAAATTCAACGAACATGCAATATATATTCCGAGTACCCATTTAAATGCTTTGACAGTTCAATTTATATTAAAATAGCGGTGTTAATTTCAACTGAATAGTGGTTCAATTCACCAACTTTCAGTAATATTGATACCAGCATTTAACATGAGGCGAATGGTGTAAAATTTAGGTTAATTTAATGTATTATTACCTTGAAATGGTTCAAAAATGAACGAAGAAAGTCATACGTTATGAAAAGAGTTATACCTCGAAGAAAATAAGTACTTAATGAAAACTCTTTCTGATTTTGTTATCATTACCCCTATTTTGCGTGAGTAATCAATATTTATAATCAGTATTGAGCTAAGGTACAGACATTTTTCAACTTTCTCTTAAACTAACGCTTCTATATCATTTGACTCTATTTCATTGTTTAATAGCTCCATCAGCTTCGTTTTATCTGTGTTAATTTGTAATTTAACTTTACTGAGTTTTAATTTAAAATAACTCGTTATTTAAAAGTCAATAAAACCAAAAATAAGTTAAGTTAATAAAAATCAAATATAAAAAGTTAAGTTAAAAGTTAAAACCAAATTAATTTTTAACTTATTAACAAGTTAATATACAGCATTAATAAAGTTACAGTTAGGATCAGGTTTGTAAAAAATAGTTAAAACTGGGCATAACCTTAGTTTATATTTATATTGTACTAAAACGGTAACTGACATCATTAATGTATAAAACCATTATATGGATAAACGAAACCTAAATCAAAATATATATATGTATATCTACATATATATTTTTAACTGATTTTAAAAACCATCGTATAATAAAAATCCCAACTCATTTTCTTGTTTGTAAAACAAATTTCATGTTATATTTGTAGGTATTTTTGTATTATAAATTATATTTTAATTTATCATATTCAATAGTCATAAGAGCTATAAAATATATTTAGGTAGTAATGCCATAAATAGGTTAAAAAATTTGGCACAGCCATAAACTTATAACAAAGTTTTTAACCTGTTTTTTTTACCAAAACAACAAATTGAAAACATTTATATATGTAGTGCAAGCTGAGCCGTAGCAAGATTCGATAGCGCCCTCGACAAAGAACCAAATTTCCGCTCCTAAATTGGTAATAAGGAAAAAAAGTCCTCAATTTTTAAAGGTGCCCCCATTCCTTAAAAATCTAGTTAATAAGGAAAAAAAGAAAGTCATCAACTTAATTTTACAAGATTTTTCTCGTCGAATTTCCATCCCCCCCATTTTAGAAATTTAAGGATGGATATTACTAAATTTCGATTTTTGCGCCCAATTTTCTGTTGCGCCCTTGGCCTGGATCAGTTTCGCCAAGCCCTTGCTACGGTACTGACTGCAGATTATGAGTATTGACAAAAATAAATCATAAAACTGTCCGATAAAAGTCTCATTTTACTACAGTTTCTAAAGTCAATATGTATGTCGAGAAAATTGTTTTTGATAGATCAATAACGATTAATAGTAATTTTAGCAGTTGGTAATGAGTTTTATTTTTATATTTGAATGCCATTTCTACCTTATTTCAAATTCAATTTCAAGACTAATACTGACCGTAATGTTTATATATGGCTTAAGCTGAAAATTAAACAGATTTATTGATTGTATACCTAGTATGGCAGAATAATGTAATATTTACAATTATTATATACGTTTAAATAATAACATTATATTTGGATTTTAAATTTTCAACCGACTGCATAGTGACTTTTGCAGTTAAATTAATATTTTAAAAATAGAGGGCTAGAGTTATCTTAGTTTACAATTATTCTTAATAAAATATGTCCAATGTACATTGTACATCTTAATCAGAATAAATATAAATTAATAAATTATTAGGTAATAATAAAATGACTTAATAATAATTTAAATTACAGGTACTTAAACAGGGTATATATTTTTATTTTTAATTGCATTATATTCATATATTTAAGATAGTAGAAAATTTATTTTTTGAACAAAGACAATGACATTTTGGCTATATCACTGGGCATCAAGTTATATATTCCAGTCCCCGAGAAATCAAATATATTTCGGCAGCCGATTTTTTTTAGGCCAGGGGGTATATTTTTGAATTGTATATTAGTATACTATTCATATAAGTGCAAAACCAGAAAACCTTATTTTTGAATTATGGCATACTAAAAATTGTTTATTAGTGCAATAAAGTTTTAAATCAACTTATTAGAGTGGGTGTCTATCACACTAATCTTAGTTAATAAATAATGTTATCATTAACTATTTTAATAATTATTAAAAATATATAATATAATTATGTTATTTATTAAATTATGTTTGTATTTTATTACCTATATTATATATTTATTGATTTTTGTATTTTATTAAAATAAAACATAGTTTGAAAATTGGTCGATCTTATATTTATAAACTACTTACAAGCTAATAATAATTTACAAGTTATTGAACAATAACATGATAAAAGACGATTTCATAAGGCAGAAAATCCATTTGTTGGTTTATTGAACTTAAAATATAACATTTATTAGTTGAACAATTAACCATTTTCATTTTGAATAATAATTATTTTGCAGGCTTAAAATAAGATTTACAGATAAATATGGAATTCTAGGTATATATTTTTTATAGTATAGCGTTTTCCAAACTGTGGTAGGTACTCGGAAGACTACATGGTGGTACGCGAAAGGAAGGTACTATACTATATAGTAGATTGCTCTCATGTAGCAATTTATTGTTCTTTCTAAATCTAAAGATCCATATCTGGTAGGTACATATATATACATTATGTCAATCGGAAAAACTAACATTCGTTTAACGTACAACTGGTAATTTAGTCTTAGGTATATAATAAAGTATATACACAATAGGTGCTTGTATATATCATATATAATAGGTATACATGAAATCAAAAATACCAATACATATTATTAAAAACTCATACCAATATCAGGTTTTTTTTTAATATACGACATATTACAATTGCCTTGCCCAATAATTTTTAATTAATATATTTTATCAAAATCTATATGGATATATTATTGAATTAAAATAATAACAATAAAGTATAAACGAATACAATTAAAATTCGTTGTTATTAGAATTAGGTTTTTGTTATCATCGAAAAATATATATTGATAAAATCAATATAATGTTATATTTGATGGTATAGCTAATATAATTTGTAGGTATTATGCTAATAAACACTACTTTAAAAATAAAAGATTAGACGATATCCAATTAGTGTAAAAAGTATTAGATCGAAAAATAATATTCAAAAATACGATTTTCTGTTAGTACACTAACAACATCGTCTAATCTATTAGTGCACTAAAACATTTATCAATGACTAGTGCGAGCTTAAAAATAGATCCCCAGTATAAAAAAAATTACTAACTGCATATCTAGTGTTAACTTCATGGTTTATTGGAGACAATTAGTTGTGTTTTTTTAAGTATTTAATAATTATTTTTAGATATAGGTGATTTATTTTAAGAACATTAAAGTCTTCTAATAGTTTTTTGATTAGATATCATCAATATATTTTACTTCCTAGTCTAGCAATTGTATTTTGGAATTTTGGAAGATGTAAGAGAGAGTAGGCCTCGCACCACCCAATTATACCACATGTTATCAAAGAATAAGATAGTGTTAAATATACAGTTTATATATCCTTGAAAGGTAATATCTCACGCTATAATGTGTTCAGCCTTCATATTATTATTTGCATGATTTGTCTTCAAATATTTCCTTTTCTATTTTTTCCATTCAATTCTGATGCATTTATTTATTATCCGTCTTTATAATAATATTAGATAGGTAATAAAAAAAATTATAATATATTATAACATTTTACTATATAATATATAATATATATACTATATTATAATACCCATAAATTAAATAATCTATTTTTGGATACCAATCTATAGTCAAGTTAATCAATTAATAAACTTAATAAGTTAATACCAATAACAAAATGTATGGTTAATATATATATATATATGAATTGTTTTTATTTGACTTAAATTCTATGTAATATATCATACAGTGTACATTTATAATTTGTGAATCAATTCAAATCAAAGTCCAAAAATTATTTATACAAATTGATAATATGTGATAAGATATTCTTAAAATTATGAAGACTAGAGATAAGGAGACCAAACTCAGTATATGATAATATTAAGCTTTTTTTGTTACCATTAGCAGGTCGTTCGATAAAGAGGATATTCAATAAGGATTGAATACGTTTCTTTTAATGTTTTTGAAATAAATGTGCAATATTTGTAATTGTGACATTTAATTGTATACATGTTATGCGTTGTTAAAATCTTTTTAATATGTTAATTTATAAAAGTACCATTTAAAAACTTATTTTTAATAATTTAAACTTTAATTTTTATAAAATTATGATAAACAAGTATAAAATTATATTGGAATCAAGACACTATAGTGCCTATTCACATTAATATATGAAAACAAATTTAATTAAAGTAAGTTTAATCTGTTTAATTTTAACTCTGGCCATTGATTAATCAAATAATTAATCAATGCTCTGGTGTATTATCGTAAAACTGCACTAATTATATAAAAAATATTATTAAAAACTACTATAGTCTATAGCTGAACGACAAAAAATGATTAGATATTAAAGTAATACACATGTAGGTATCTAACAAAATAATCTATTTTCGTCAAAATAGTATTTAATCATAAAAATACTATAATGTTGTCGCAAAGTAACCCAATTTTACAGTTACCTACATTATATTAATATATATTTTTATAACAAATAAAATATACAATTTAAAGGTTATAACTAGGTATTAGAAAAATTAAAACATTGAAAAAATCTGTAATAAGTGCAATAAGTCAAATATACATAAATAATGCATACATTGAAGTTTTGAGACTTTCCTATTATATTTAGTTTTTCTTTTTTATTAGCATAATGTCAATATTTAAAAACCTTTCAAGTGGAGGTTTTTTCTTATGGTATGCTATGATAAATCAAATGGTAAATTAGGAAATATGGATAGCATTTCTCCTGCTCTTAATATGGGTCTATTCCTTTTAATTTTATCGACTGTTCCATCAAATAGAATAGTATCGTCAATAAATAAAACATCAATCTCTTTGAAATGCAATTCACACACATGACAGCTTTTTGTAAGAATTTAGTCTTTTCGTAGAATAGCTTTATTCCATTTTGAAAGAACCTCTGTATTCTATACAAAGTAGGTAAAAATGTTTAGTAAACTGATTTTTCATAAATACTATGAATAATTTTTGTTTTCTTACTTTAGGTGCTTTAAACGAACTTTTCTTTTTAAGCTACTTGTTTTATTTTCCTTAATGTTTTTAGTGTAACCAGTATAGTACATCCTGGTACAAAACAAAACTTAAACATTTTTTAATAAATTAAAAGGAACTAGACTACTAAACAATTTGTATTATTTTATAAAGTGTTCAATAAGTACTCAAAAAAAAAAAAAAAAAAAAACATAATACAAGTATAGGTATCACAGTAGTATTATAATAAGTATAATACAATATCAAGTAGGTATTAAAGATTAAAAACAAACTTATTATTTTCATCAATCTATAACAACAGAGTATAGTGTCTATTTATAAATATAATATATACTACGATTTACCTAATATATAGGAAAAACATAATTAGGTAATAATACTTATAAATAATATTTATATTTTATTCAATGGTGTAACTTTATTTTTACAATAGTTTAGGTGTACATAATATATATATTATATATATATATGGATGCGTAATTATACAACGGGTAATATACATGAGGGGTCACAATTAAAAATATTGCCTATTTATTTTGATAACACATATTATATGGAATAAAGCAACCCTCCTATCAATCATTGCGCTCCTGGTGACAAAATAACCACGGGCTTTTTTTCGGACCACTTTTAACACGGACGATCATAAGGGTTCGGTCTTCTTATCTCTAGTATTAATGCTTAAGACATTCTTAATAAAAATAAAAATATTATAGGTATAAATATAGTATTTTACTCAAACTTATGAAATAACCAATATAACAATATTGCCTTCAGATATATCTATAAATAGTCATTGTTAACAATAACTAGGAAATGACATTAATGTCGGTTACATTGTGTGCACTTACATAGTTTGTATTAATATATCACGGACAAAGTTCGGAATAATACATTTCACCATAGGAAGAAAATAGATATATTGTACAATAATGTTATAGGTATAAAGTTATAATTGTAGATAAGACCAAATTATTATTAATTAATTAACTTATGTATAGTATACCAATAGTTATATATATATATATGTTACGGTAAAAGTACGAATACCGGTTAAACCTAGGATTTACCGGTAAATCCTAGGTTTTACCGGTCACTGTTGGTAAATGTCCGAAATTCGAACATTTACCAATTGATTTCGGTAAAACCTAGGATATACAAAATTATTTGGTCAAACCACGAATGATTTTTGTAGTTCGGACTTTTACAAACGAGATTTAGTAAATCCTAGGATAAACCATCAGTGTTGGTAAAAGTCCGAAATTTTTTACCAATTATGTTATTAATAATTATTATGTGATTTTTTTCGTATATTATTATTATTGAGACAAAAAATTTATATTATTATTATATATTACAGCAAAAATATTAAAAGGTTAAAAGTGAAAAAAAAATATAGTGGTCCATTTCGCAAGTACACTGAAAAAGGCGTGGCAGTCAACGTGTTAATTATAAATAATTATTATTATTATTTAAGTACATTATAGGTACTAGGTACATTAATTACCAGTATATTATTTTTTCTCCCTTGCTTTATAATTTTATTAGTATATATTATTATTGAGACAACAAATTTATATCATTGATTATTATTATCGATCAACTTTGAAAATTTTCATTTCGACTTTAATATAAATCATGATAATGGAAGGCCTTGACACGTCATGTATCTAATATACGGAATAAGTATTGATGATACGGAACAGGTTTGATAATTAATTAGATTGAATAGGTCTTTTTAAAATAATATTGTAAGCAGTATTCATTTTACAATTGTCGCAAATAGTATGTGATTTTCAATATGTCACTTAAAGTACGGTTTTACGAACTTTTAAATGGTGTTGTCGAAGCAAAAAATTATAAAAATACTTTATACATAACTAGTGATTAAAAATTAATAACATAATTGGTAAATAATTTCGGACTTTTACCAACACTGATGGTTTATCCTAGGATTTACTAAATCTCGTTTGTAGTAAGTCCGAACTACAAAAATCTTTCGTGGTTTGACCAAATAATTTTGTATATCCTAGGTTTTACCAACAGTGACCGGTGAAACCTAGGATTTACCGGTAAATCCTAGGTTTAACCGGTATTCGTACTTTTACCGTAACATATATATGTAAAATATATGACTATTGATATTTAAGGTGTATATAGTCGTGTCACTAATTTATTTTTTAATGAAATTACCTGTCTTAAATAAATTAAAATATATACTTATATATATAAATATATATAATCAAAATTTACATTATTAATAAAATTCCCATTAAAAATTCGTTTTTAAATACTTAAATAACAAAAGAAATATTATAACGGATTTTTAATATTAGTTAAAAACTTTTTGCACCCATTTTTTTTCACTATATTTCAAAAAAAATTCTAAAAATACCATTTGGATTTCGAAGATTTAGTATAAAAATAATGTAAATCAATTTTTTTTTAAATGCATAAAATTATTTTATAAATTATCTAAAGAAAAGTCGAGTTTTTGTATCCAAAATTCATTTAATATGAATTATATGTACGTTATATATTCATTTACAGAAAGCTGAGTAACTTATTCATTTTATTTGTATTTAGTGTTCATATACGTTTCCCGGTGTTTAATTTTTCTTGCACATTTTTAAAGGTAAATCTTCGAGAAATATTTAAAACACACAACGGATCCACTACCTAATATATAAACAAACCTATACTTATTAGAATACATCTAATCTGGCTGCTATAAAATCGCACTTATCATGCACGCACGACCGTCCGACTTTCATTCCCATCGTCGGACAACGCGCATCTCGTGACTACATGTCACTACCAGATATTTAAGCTGAAACTTTTAAATACATTAAACGTGTTTTTCTCGAAATGCTGTTTTTTATACAGTGAGTGTTCGTGTCGAGAATGCCAAACTGAAAGTCCGATTTACTTCATTTTTTGTATGCATATTCATAATTTGATTTTAAATTAAGCTACGAAAGCTTTTTTGATAAATTTAAGTATTTAAACGATTTTAAACATTTTTCTGAATTCTGATTGTTCATATTTTTTTTCAAAAATCTTTCTTGTAGATCAATAATCACGGTAGTAATTTAAAGTAAATTTAAGCGAGTAAAAACATTATCTAGAATAAGTATTCATTTTTAGTTTCTATAAGTTATAAGAAATCTTAAATAAAATTTTTCTAAACAACTGAATACAACTACGAATAATTTGGAAAATTTTTATACTAAGCACACGATTATGTAATTATGTGAATAACTGTTATTCTATGGTTTGTGAAGGATTGGGAAATTGTTTGAATTAGTGGGTCTCCGAACAAATATATTGACGCATGATATCTAAAGTTAGACAACCAAATATTGAAATTCGTTGAAATACTGACTGAGAATCATATATCTATATTGTTTACCAACTTTATGTATTGGTTATCATCATCATGCGGTCATGCGATGTTGGCCAATATTTTATTTATTTATAAATATGCATGAGTAGTGTTGCCTATAAACCTAATATAATAGGATGAAGTAAGGTATATTCGTAATAAATTCACGGAATTTTGAATTACACAATTACCATTAATAATTTTAAAAAACTATTTTGATTACTTGATCAAAATGATGTAAAGCTACTAGAATATATGTCTACTTAAGGCTTGATGATCTTTGTTTTAATTTTATATGCATTTGAATATCACTAAAAAATTAATTAATTTATAATATGGGATACTAGAAATGTGATTTCCTGAACACGAAATTAATATATTAATTATTTTAAAAATTCAAAAATATACCCATTAACAATTTTTAAATCAATAATTATAATAACTAAATTGAGTATTTCCAAATTTATATAAAATTAATATAATAAGAAATTAATTACATTTTTATAATAATAATCAAATATTATCCCTGATAAAATATTATCCTTGTGGAGGGGGCTAAGAATACCTCCACGGTTTCCTCATGCCTGTCGTAGAAGTCGACTAATTGAGGTTGCGTCAGCCGGCATAAAACTTGTCAAAAAAGTATGAGGAGTATTAAAAAGAATATAGGCGAAAATCCCCATCTCAGATGTTCGCGGGGAAAACAAAAATGCGTACATGGAAGTGGAGATAGCCTAAGGGACCAAGTGACCAGTACCAGCCTGACAGCGGCTGCGGTAGCCGTTCCATCAGTTATATGTGCGGGTCTACCCAACGGCCGTGATGTCCATGGTGTAGGGAAAGCACCAAAGTGTTTTGGGTTAGATTAGCGCTTGAGCACGCAGGATAGGTTTAAAGTGAGAGTAGGTACGTGGAATGTAGGAACATTGACACGTAGAAGTAGGGAGTTAGCAGAAGTTTTGAAGAGGAGGAATGTGAATATTTGTTGTGTGCAAGAAACAAAGTGGAAAGGGGAGAAAGCAAGAGAAATTGGAGAGGGGTATAAAATCAAATATTCAGGAAGGACTAGTACAAGAAATGGTGTACGAGTGATATTAGATGAAGAAATGAAAGGAAAAGTGGTAGGCGTGAATAGAAAAAGTGATAGGGTTATTTTAGTGAGAGTAATATTAGAGGATAAGGTATTAAATATAGTAAGTGCGTGTGCTTCACTAGTGGGATGTGAGGAAAGTCAGAAAGAAGAGTTCTGGCAAGAGATGAATGAAGTAATGCAAGGAGTACAAGGAAATGATAATATAGTAATTGGTGGGGACATGAATGGACATGTAGGCTGTGATAGAATAGATTATGATAGAGTGCATGGAGGGTATGGAAATGTAGAAAGAAATGAGGCTGGAGAAAAAATACTTAACTTTGCATTAGCATTTAAATTAGCAATTGTGAACACTTATTTTAGGAAGAGAGAAGGGCATTATATAACTTATAAGAGTGGAGGGAAAAAATCAAAAATTGATTATTTTATGTGGAAGAGAGGGGGGTTTGAAACAGTGTAAGGATGTTAAGGTGATCCCGGAGGAAAGTGTGACAGCACAACATAGGTTAATGGTTAAGGATATTTGTTGTAGGAAAAAGAGGGTGTACAAAAAGAAAATTATAGTTAAGGAACCGAGGATTAGGTGGTGGAAACTAACGGGTGAAAATGAAAAAGTATTTATCAGAAAGCTAATTGAGACATGGATGTGGAACATGGAAGGGACTATAAACGAAATGTGGGAAAAGGTAGCAGAGGGTATTAAGAAAGTGGCTATGGAAGTCGTGGGGGGTGAGTAGAGGTAATATGCCACAGGATAAGCAAACATGGTGGTGGGCAAAAGAAGTACAGAAGATAATATGAAAGAAAAAAACACAGTTAAAGAAATGGCAGAAAAACAGAGAGAGGGAGGATTGGGTAGAGTATAGAAGTTAATTTAAAGCAGCAAAAAGTGCCGTGAGTAAAGCTGAATTAGAGAAATATGGTGAGTTGTATGAGAAGTTAGGAAATAAAGAAGGGGAAAAAGAAGTGTACATGCTGGCTAAGGAAAGAGAAAAACAATCCAGGGACTTTAGATATGTTTGGTGTATAAAAGATGAGGATAGGAGGGTATTCACAGAGGAAATGGAAGTGATAAAAAGATGAAAAGACTATTTTGAGGAATTATTAAATGAAGACTTTCCAAGAGAGGCAATTGATCGGGTAGAGTGGAATTTGGGTATGGTAGATTTAATAAGGGATGAGGAAGTGTGGAGTGCTGTGAGAAAAATGAAAAATAAGAAAGCGGTGGGACCGGATGGAGTACCAGTAGAAGTATGGAAAGTATTAGGAAGTTTAGGTATACAATGGCTGACAAAGTTCTTTAATA
>JAIPRL010011885.1:0-12819 GCA_025469235.1 Pemphigus obesinymphae
TCGTGATTTTTCCCAAGTTCAGAACAACACAATTTATACTACTGAGCACTATTCGGGAAATTTTTTTTATGTCGGCATATTAGTAAGTCTTTGCCCTAGTCTAGCAAAAACTGAAATGACGCCACTGCGTATGGAAGAATACCGTTCCACCGTCCGTTCCTTATCGCTTGTGCATTTTCTGCGCATTATCTTTTCATTCCTAATTCCTGAAATCGGCGTTTGCAACCTTCTGCCGACGTTTTTCAATGACGTGGAGGTCGGATTCGGATTGCCCGGACGTTTGAACGCCCGACTGAACATTTCTTTGTCTACGAATCGTCCCTGTACGATAGAGTCATTCGTTCCGAATATGGCATATTCACATAGTTTCAATAAATATTCACTTATTCAAATATACACATTGTGTAGGTACCCATATTATGAGTCGAAATAACGGTCCGTTATCTGAATAGTTTAAATACGAGAAATGGCGACTATTTTATTATCTCATTTAGATAGCTTAGTGGTATAACCTAACCTAACCTAACGAACTTTAAAAATGGGTACACCACGCCGGTTCAAATTCCACTATGCCACACTATAGTAATGAATTTCAAATCGTCGGACTTCCGTATTATTTTTAACAATTTTAATTATATTTATATTAATACATTCGGGTAAACTTTTATCAGGAAGACTTTCAAACATTTTCACATAAATAAATACTCGAGAGCAATAAGTCCAACCAAATTAACATATGCAGAGTAGGTACCTACTTTATTTTATTATACTAATATTATACTTAAAATCACTGGACTTTTGTGGTATTTTCAACATTTTTATTGAATATAATTTATGTATATTGTGTGAAATCCGTTACACTCTGTTGGGTTCTTATAAAATTTCAAGAATAGTGAATTCGATAAACTATTTAATTACCTATCTACTTTGTCAACCTATACAACAGAAATAATATTTATGTATGTCTGTATGTCTATGTTCAAGAAAGCGAACGACAGATTCCACCTTAGGCGAAATATTATTAAAACTAATTAATTAATAGTAATATTTCTCAAAAAATTTCGTTCACCGACTATTCTGGATTCCGATAAATTACGTAATACGAGGTGAACGAATAACACTCAAAAGTAATTCCACTTATGTGGTGTTTCACTCAAAAAAATTTACATTTACGATGTTCCACGCTCAAATGGGGTTAAAAATTCAAGGTTTCGCACTCAAAAGGTATTGAACTTACAAGTAGTCTCACTTAAAAGGAGTACAGTCCTTGTAAGTGTAACTTATAGTTGCATACAGGTGTTACATACAAAGTAGTTATAATAAAATAGAATCCTTTTTCATTCACCGTGTATAAATAATAAAACAAAAAAACTCTATGTAACATAACTCGAAGTGCAAAATTGCTTTATTTATTATTATTACTTTTTATTTATAATTTGGGTACTTGTGAATTTTCTAATAATAAAATGAAGACTGAATTCCACAAAAAATATTTATTTTTATTTAGTAAATACGTATTTCGGTAACTATGTAACCATCTTTAGTACATTAAAACAACTTCTGGTTTGTCCGTTGTCATCAATACGTTGCAACGAGTTATCGCCTAATATATGAAATTTATACAATATTTGTAAACTCAAATTTTTGTGCTGAAAGCTAAATACGTCTTTTAATGTTATATTGGTTAAATTGTGCTCCAAGAAACCCAGAATTTCTTCACGATCAGTAGCACAACTAGTGCTTCCTACTAGTAACTTCCTTTCATGAAGCAAACAGAAATTATTTGGGTAAAAGGCTGTTTTCTGAATTTAAACGCTTAATTTTATATTCACTGTTCATTTCTTTTGCCAAATTCCTTATTTTTAACAACGTTAATAGTACGCTATTATCAATAATTCTTACTTTCACGCTGAGCTCATTATTAACATTATTATCACGATTCTATCGCAGATTAGTCATTAGACAGCTAGCTTTAAAATGTGTTACGTGCGCTTGGCATAAGCCCATAGTGTTTTAGTCATTATTAGAAAATCTGACTATTCATCATGTTTGTCTATCTTGGACATTATCTCATTTTACTATAGAATTTTTTAGATCATTGTTGATTAAAGATGGTCATCGGGACAAAACACATTCTATAAAATGCTATTTGGCTGTTTTTGTATGTACGTCAATAAATGTTATCTATTTGGATTTCGTATCTGATTTATATACTAATAAAATTATAGCTACATTACAACATTTCATTTTATGGTTAGGTATTCCGTCCAATATATACACCCATTTCAGAACCAATTTTAATGCTACCAATAAACGATTCTGTTGGAACGTTAGAACTTCAACCTACTAAGTATACTTCATTTCGGAGGTTTGTCGGAAGTAGTGGTAAAATCCGTCATGTTTCATCTAAAACGAGTTGTTGGTATCCAGGTTTTGCGTTTGAATATTTATTTAACCAGTCGAATAGAAGCTATACTAAACTATCGACGAATGAACTTTGCATTGAAATCCAGGCATGGAACATAATAGTATAATAGTATTATAGGTACTCATACTACGGGAAAATTATTATCCACCTTAAAAATAGAAAAAACTACTTATTTAAAACAATTTTGATTTTATAGTTTTTCAACAAATTAGGTTCAAATTTGGTTTTTCTTGATTCGATATTTGAACAAAACTATTTTGTGTTTAGTTCCATACAAAATCTAACAGTACGTAATATATCACTAAAAATTACCTACCAATTTGAATACTTTTTAAAAATATTTTATACAACACTGATTATATGAGTAAATACTATTTAGATTTAAAAGATTTTCTAATCTTGACTTATTCCAGCAATATTGATTCCAATTCACCATTACTCAATATTTTTATTATATCAACAACTTTAGGTAATTCTAGTATATCTTTAGAATTGTTGCTTGAAAATATGTAAGCACTACGATCTTTTTTTTCAAACAAAAGTTAAATATTAAAATGTTTACAATTAAAAATTAAATATACATAATTTAATCTCTCTCTCTATGGTTTCAATCCATAGATTGGTTTGCAGCCATCCTCCACTCTTTTCTCTTATCCGCCTTCGTTTTCATTTCTACATATGAGTCGCATCTTTGGTTCTTTATTATCTGCTGAATGAATTCTAATCTCGGCCTTTCCCTATGGTTCTTTCCTTCTATTCTTCCTTCTATAATCAATTTTATTAATCCATCGTGTCTCATGATATGGCCTATCCATTCGTTTCGTCTTCTAAGTATGTTTTTCCATTGTAACTTTCCTTCTGATACTCTTTCCAGTACTTCTTCATTGGTTACTCTGTCCATCCAACTTATCCTTAACATTCTTCTATAGCACCATAATTTAAACGCTTCAAGTCTTCTTCGTCCTTCTATTGTTATTGTCCAGGTATCATACCCATCTAGAGCAATGCCCCATACATAAGTCTTCAATAGATTTTTTCTTGTTTTTAGAAAAATGTTTTTTGATGCAAATATAGTTTTTTTGTTTTTAAAGGCTATTTAAGCTTGACAGATACGTTTTACTATTTCACTTCTATTTCTCCCATCATTGCTTATTGCACTTCCCAGGTATGTAAATTCATCTACTTGTTCCATTACTTGAATTCGTATTTTGGCTTCTTCTACATTATCTGAGATTCTTATAACTGCTAATTCATCCTTGTATAAGTTATACAGAAGTCTCCTGCCTGTGTGTTTTATCCCCACTCTTTTCATCATCTTAAATATGACCTTCCAATTCACATTATCAAATGCTTTTTCGATATCCACAAAAGCTATAAATGTTTGTTTATCTTTCCTAATCCTTTTTTGAATGATTATCCTTAACGCTAGTATTACTTCCCTCGTTCCCATATTCCTTTTGAACTCGAATTGGTCTTTCGTTAACGATTGTTCTATCTTACCTTCAATACGTTTGAATATAATCTTTGTTAATATTTTAGAGGCATGGGATAGCAGGCTAATGGTACGGAATTCTTCACATCTTTTTGTTGCTGCTTTCTTTGGGATGGGGATAATTAAGCTCTTTACGTAATCTTCAGGCAATTCACCAGTTTCATATATGTCTTTGGTAATTTGAAATAACTCCTTTTTTAACTTTTTCTCCCGACTCCTTCCAAAGCTCCGCTTGTATTCCATCAATTCCTGCTGCTTTCTTATTCTTTAGATTCCACAAAGCTTTATCGAACTCTTCTCTCATAACTGGGTCTTTTTTTATTATCCTCTTCAGATTTATCCTCTTCGTTTGTTTCATTTTCCTTAAGAGTTTCCCCCTTGTACAGGATTTCTAAATATTCTTTCCATCTTTTCTCTATATCGTTTTGTTCATATAACCTCCTTCCATTATTATCTTCTACTCCCCCTGCTCGGGGCTTATGCTGACCAAAAAAGTTCTTCACCATTTTATATGCTTCATCTATACTTCCTGTTTTTATGAGGGTTTTTATTTCACAACACTTTTCTTCCGTATATTTTTCTTTTGCTTCTCTTGATTTTCTAATAATTAGATTTCTCAGTACTCTATATGTTTCCTGTCCTTCTGTACTGTTCGAACTTTTATATCTCCTTCTTTTCTCTATCATGTTGACTATTTCAGTTATAATCTATTCTTTTCTCGCTGTAATGTTGCTAAATCACGTCATTAGTTTCTTCAAAATATCTTTTCCTTATTTTTTCATCTCTTAGATTCTTAATTTGCCATTGCACTATTTTTTTCTTTTTACCCATTATTCTTTTAAATTTAAGTTCACATTTCATCATGACTAGATTGTGGTCGCTATCTATATCTACTCCTGGGTAACTTCTACTTTCCTTTACTTGATTCTTAAATCTATTCTTAACTATGATGTAATCAATGTGGTATCTAATTATGTTTCCTGGCATTTTCCACGTATATCTTCTTCTTCGATGATGATTAAAGCAAGTGTTTGTGATTATTAAATTATATTTTGCACAAAATTCTAATAAGCGATCTCCTCTTTCATTTCGCCTTCCCAATCCATAGGTACCTGTTAAATTATCTACTTTTGATTCCCCTACAACGGTATTCCAGTCATCCATTACTACCAGATTCTCTTCCCCTTTAACATTTTCGATTATTTTATATATATTTTCATATACTTCTTCTACTTCTTCGTCGCTACTATTTGCTGTCGGCATATACACTTAAACTACTATTGTATCTTTTGGTTTTGTGTAGAACTTGACAAGAGTGATTCTATCATCATATTATATATAACCTTTAACTTTCTTTCCTAGCGTTCTATTCATTATAATCCCTACTCCTCCTATGCCAGGTATCTTCATTGATGCACTTGTATGTATTACTCTATGGTCTCCACTCCAAAAGTCTCCTGACTTTGGCCATCTCATTTCTGACATAATTTAATAATAAATCATAATACAATTAAAAATAAACATTAATTATATTTTATTACAAAAATAATTATTTAAACCACATTAAAATTATTAGAAGAATACAGTGAACTATTAGTAGCTATTGCTGAACATGATATAACTACAATAAAATTAATAGATTAATTCATTGGGGAATCCTATTCAGGACGGAATTATGTGCGTAGCTAAGACTATTCGTGGTATCATAAAACGTTTTGTTGTGAAATTTGTAGTACTTCCTATTGAAGAAAATCTTTCTCCAAAATTAAGTTAAGTTTATCATCGTCCTCATACTTATCCAAGTTGCAAATTTTTAAAACAGTTTTTAATTAATTTATGATTGTTGTATTTTACTTTATTGTTATAAAATATGTTCCGTCACGTATAAAAGTTTCGTAATTATATGCAAAATTAAAATTTAATTTTTATTGTTCTTATATAAAAATGACTGAACAAAACATGAAAAATTATAATGGTTGAAATCAAGAAATTTATATTTAGAAAGTTAGGGTACCATCGCTATTCAGATGACAATTTTGAAAGAAACCTTTGGGAAATACTCGACTGCGGTTTACGATATTATATTTAAATAACAACTTTTGTATTATTATAATTATATTATAATAGGGTTAGGAGCAGTGAGTTAACGTTTATTACTCGCATGTATAATTTTTGTAATGAAGTGTAATAATACAAAAAAAGTTAAATAATGCCCTACCATTATATAACGCCATGTTAACTAACATAATGTTAAATAACTAAAATAAAAGCTGATTTTCACGGGAATAATAAACCCCCTAGTATTTTATTTGGTGTCCCCATATATGTTTAGATATCAAAAACTTCATACAGATTGAAATAAAAGACATTCACTTTAAATGTATTATGTTCATTAATATATTCAGCTTTGAACTAGTGTTTTCACGTGATAAAATAAAATTCAAACAAGAAGATTCTTTATATCTTTTTAGAAAAACCAAAACAAAATGAAGTCAGTCTTATTTAAAAAATGATACCTTTACTATATGAAATTCGATAAATATGTATATAAGTAAAAATGCATACTGCTGGAAATTAAATTAATTATTTTTATTGGTATTGACCGAAATACCTATAAAAAAATATATTGAAAGAATATGTTCCCGAAGAATGTATATTTTCCCTAAATAAAATCCAAAATACCCTTCTAACATAATATAATAGTAGTAAATTAGTCCTCGTAGTCTCACATCGATGAATCTTAATTCGCCATAAACCGTTTTTTCACGGATTGACGAAAAATCGTATTTCGCTAAAAAATCTAGATTCGTATGTGTGTTAGTTATGTAATATTTTGAGCTAATAAACGTAATAGTAAATTAAAAAATGAAGAATAAAAATTTATATAATAACACAAAGGGTTTCTCATATTAATATATCATTATGAACGGTGTTTTTTTTAATATTATATATTAATATCTAGATTCTAGATACTAGAATATATCTCGAAAATTAGAATATAAATAAATATATTTTTTTATAAGCTACTTATAATATGACTTAGTAATAATTTTTATATTATGCACATTGATGGTATTTTAATACATTATTATATATATATATATTGGCTCTTATAATATATATAGGTTTTATCCTAATGAAATCAAATCGTTCCATGAAATCTGTGTGGAAATTTATTTGGTTTATTTTACCAAAATAATAATTCTAATACTGAATATATAATATATATTATATAAAATAATATATTATACTTATACATTTTATATGCTTTTTGTGGATGCTAATCTAGACCATGATGAACAATGGGGTGAGTAATTTTTTTCAAATAATTTATATTAGATTAAACATAAAACTATAAACTAAATAACCTAATTTTATATCCCGTATTATATTAGAAATAATATTTTGTTGATATATGCAACTTTTGTATTTTAAAATTAATGGTGGTATTATGAATTACATAGATCATACAAAGAAGTCGTTGCTTAAATATAATTTAAATAAATAATAATATATCATGTTTATTATGGTTTTTATTCTGGAACTAACTTTTCGTGAAGAAGGAGTAGAGTGGAAGTTATAGTGTACAGAACATTGTTTCTGGGTAAATTACTCGGTAGATAGTACTATTAATATGTAATGTTTTGATTTTTTAATCCAGTAGATGAAAAATCATAATACTAATTAACGAACAATTTTGTAGATAGGAAATCAACAAATATTTTTTTTTTACTCCTTATTGTTGATTTTAAAATCTGTTTTACCAAATAATTATATTTAATAAAGCAAGATAGTCAATTATTGTTTTTGTTGTTTGGATAAAATACTATAGTATTTTATAGATTTAAATCAATGATATATCATTGTATTCGAAAAACGATTCTGATCGAAGTTTGGTATAATACTATTTAATAATGTATAACGAACCATCAGTAATTTTTGGTAGCATTCCTTTTTGCTCAAGAAAACTATTGAAAATCTGGATATCTATAAATAAATATACATTATTTATAAGTAAATTACCTCCATGTATAATTATCTTATTATAAAATATTTTGTTTGAAAATATCTATTAGGTTCTCGACTCATTCTACCCGAAAAATATTTGCATATTAGACATTGGTATTACACACCAGAGAATATTATAATCAAAATGGAAACTGAAAAAATTTACATGTAGGTACAGAATGGCCATCACCGTGACATAGTCGGCCCCGAAGCCCGAGATTAATAGTATTTGCAAAAATAAAAAATGGTAACATTAAATAATTTTTATATTTGTGTTTATGATAGCACTGAGTAGAATAGGATGAAGAGTACGTTACATAGTGTAGTAAATATATTTGTAATTTTTTTTATTTAAAATGATATGACTCAATGCTATTATGATTATAATTAATGTAAAAATTCTTTATTTTAACCATATTTTTGCGCTTACTTCTAGCTTAGTGTGTTGAGGCTGACTGATTCACGATTTTCGGTATGCCAACGAGAAGATATTTTTACCCCTAAAACAAAAAACAAAACACATCACAAAAAAGAACAAGAAAAAAAAAGAAAATTAACAAATTATAATAATATACAACAAAATAAAAATAAAACATAATATTTATACTTAAGAGGACGTTACACACTTTGAAAACACGGTAGAAAACATCTTCACGCACTTCCAATATTACATTTTGTGTAATTATCGTAGGTTAACGATTTTGTTACCAAATTTAAGGCGAGAACTTAAATTATGATTGTACACCAGCTTTTTAAATATTATTTAAAATTGTTGTTTATTTATAGTTTTTAAAATAAGATTACTTTCATGATGTTAACAATATATAGAACATGGCATAATTTAATCGCAAAACTTTAGTGTACGGTAATAGTACGGTAAATATTCTCATCTTTCAATTGGTATGAAAATTGTGAACCTACGTTAATTATACAATGTGTACTGTTGAGAGGGACGAAAACATATATATTTTTTTTTAAGAAATACCATTATTACATAACAGTTAAAACTAATACGGGTATAAACCTATTTTTAGATTAATTTTAAAATGTATTTAAATATTTTTAAATTGTTGGATTTTCATTTTTCTTAAAATTTCAAAAAAATTTTCTATACAAAACCCCTTAAAAATCGGGTGTGTAGATTCCTCACATAACATTATATTATTATTTTAAATATGAATATTTTTATATAAAATAATTTTAACTATTTTGTTAATATTACTCTAGCTGAACTAAAAAGAAAACTTGATTGTAAGTGAATTTTACGAATAATGTTTATTTAATTAAATAATATTATGAATAAATGTTAATTGTATTAATTTCTCTCTCACAAGTATATTAGATAAAAATCTTTTGCCAATATAAATTGAACGTTTTGTGTTTAGAATTTTTGACGATATTATGAATTAGATAATGTAATTCACTCGTTGGTTCTATATAATAAGATATATACTGATTTCTGATTGAACGGAAGTAAAATAGAATGTTCGGGGACAAATGTTGGAACTAAATATTTCAGATTAATAAAATCTAAAACAAACAACAAATAAACTAAAGTAAACTGGCTGATTGGAAGAAATTCTAGGCTAGACCTTGTAAACAAACGTCTCTTATTTGTATCTATAATAAAATTGACTTGGAGTTATTGCATACAACTGTATTGTTGTATCAGTAAATCTAAAATAAATTCATTCAACGTTATCAAATTATTATTATATTAGGAACTATAAGACAGGAAATTAATGTGGAAGAAGAATGATAAAAATGATAAAAGTAAAATGTAAAGAAAAAATATCTAAAATAATAATTCACGGGGAAATAGAAATCTGGAATATGTATTAGAGGAAAAAAATTGGAAAAATAAAACCTAGGAAAAAAATTCACAGCGTTTTCTAACAACAGCGCTGTTGTTTATGGAACAAATTTATAAAAGTTTCCTGAATATTATGTTCCCGTGTAAAAATTTTCCTAGTTATGAAATTCCTGGATATTATTTTCCCGTCTAAATATTTTCTGGGTGTGTTAATTCTTATGGTTTATTTTTCCACGTAAAATTGTCCTCAATATATTAAATTCCTAAAAATTACATTCCTCTGGGATTTTTTCCTCAGATATACTTTCCTCATTTTCATTTTCCCGTAACTTATTTTTCCTTTTAACGTTTGTGCCAAAGACTTATATAGACCGCGCATTAGTAAAGTATATTGTAGGCTTGGGAAATCTACGATTACTATAGTAATATGTTGTATTTTCTTCTTTTCTAAATGAATCATATTGAAGCTAATCGCTGTTACATTACATCTCATATAAATGGCACTATAGATGTCTCTGATCTTCTATCAAATATTTTTTCCATGCTTCTACTCATTAAAAAAAAATCATGCTCTTTTTCATACTCCGTCCAACTCCATATAGTATGGTCATAGTAATTAATTACATAGAATGCTTCGTCTTGTTATAGTTTTTTTTTTTTTTTAAATATTATTTGTTTTTATGTCATTCTAATTACGATTATCTTTATTTTTGAATATAATAATTTTCTTATTTATAAAAAACTGCCCATTTCAGTGTTGATTAATAATAAATGAATTTAAAAAAAATTACTGTTTAAACTTTATATAAATACGATTAAAAGAAAACTAGTATTACTGTGATTAGTGGCTCTTATTATATTTGCATTATTTTTATAATATTGAGATGTCATATAATATTGTTATTTTGGGGAATGAACTATCATGATTAACTAACGTTAAGATGGTTACGCAAGGGCATAATCGTTTTAATGATTAATACAACACAGGCCAGTTTAGTATTCGTGTCACAATTATCCATAGTTTTGTGTTGATCGATATTTTATTTATGTCAATCCAATTTTGAAAATATAATAAAGTGGTTGGTATTGTTTGCTTTATATTAATATAACTGTAAATACAAAAATATTAGTATTTTAGTATCTGAGATTTATTTTATGTTTTTTTTTATAATTTTTCAATCAGAAAATCTTGAACTTTAAGCTTATCAAATTTATAAAAAAGATATTAGTAACTTTTAACTTGAATTTTTTTAACAAACTTAAAATTACAAATTTAAAAAATTTGTTAATTGACCGGTTCTGTAAATATATATATTTTACTAGTACTTATATTAATTATTATTTATACACTCGTTATGTATTGTATTTATAAAAGTCGGTATGTTTAAATTAAGGTACCTTCGGTTAATTTATACATATATATTTATTTAATCATCTATTGTTTAGAAAATTTAGACTGCTAAAAATATAATTTAAATTATTTTGGTAGAACTTCTAAAGAACGCGAGTGTGTGACATTGCCTCAATTATGTAAAATTCTTGAATGAGATCTGTACAATATAATTGTTTAATTTGGTTAATTTTATGAAATAATTAGGTTCAATAAAATTAAATAACATAATATTAATACATATTATAAAATTTGTTTTTGTTCTAATTAGTAACATAATATAACGTATATAAATATGTATTATACTTATAAATATTTTGTTGTTGGTAATCTAGATGATTCTGAAATATGTAAGTGATTTTTTTTAAATAAATAATATATCATAAAATATACAATTATAAATATATATCCATTTATTCTATATATGATATTATTATTTATGTTTTAGTAGCATATAATATAGAGGTCACTCTTTCAAAGTGACTATTAAACGGATAAAATTTTTCTTTAAGAATATTTTCACCTTAGCAGTTGGTAGAACTTACGCATGGCATTTGTTTTAAAATTATGCCTATCACTGTGCAATAATATGTATCATTGACGTATATGGTATGTTTCATTATAACATCGCAATTTATGTTGTATTTCCGTTAAAGTAATGTCCCTGGTACTGCTAATGTCACACATTTTCAACCAAATTATAGTATGCTATAGGTACGTCGGAACGGTGATAAAATATGTTGTAAACTAAGATATATAACATAGGTACTAAAAGTAACTTTTTTGGGTAATCTAAAACCGAATTTTGGATTGCTCATAACTCAAGGGGAAGTGGACCTAGCGTATCGTGGTTTTGGCTACTCCATTTTTTGCTTAACCTATTCATAGGTGAACATTAGAGTGGGAGAGAAGTAACACAGCCCCCTCTAGAGAACACCCAAAAAAGGGACTTTTAGTATGTTATATACCGAAGTGTATAACACACTTTAACACCAGTTCAACACTCTTGTTAAATTGGCAGTGGTGATTCAAAATGTATTTCCCCTCCATCGATATGTATATTATGTACATTATTACATAATTACAAATTAAAACATAAAATTAACGTATATACAACATAATAAAATGATATTGCAGGACATTACAATTATAAACGTCCCGAGAACATATAAAATATGTTGTTTAGTGACAATGTTAATAATACAGCTTTGAAACGTTTTATATTATACATAAAATACATATCGCCAAGATGGTGGGTAACATAAAATGTTTAGTGGGTAATAATATATTTTGAGGAAAACGAATTTCAAGATGAAGCATGATACTAATTAATATACAATCATTATCTGATTATGATTATTTATTTATTATTGTGTTATAATAAAGAGACTTCTACATAAATATATCATAGTTTCATATATAATACTAAATATCAAAAATGGTTATCGGGAGGGCCATTTCGGGTTTTATAAGGGTGTGAAAAAATGCATAGAGGCCAATTTTCCAACAGCTAAATTGTTTAAATAATATTTAACTACTATTTTTATATATTTTTCATTAGAATACCTATCTAAACATATGTAACTTATGACTAAATACTGGATTTAATAGATATTTTAACTTTTTTTTGTCACCAAATAAATGAAATCTGATCAAATATGTACACTATTCGAACTGATTACAGTATT
>JAIPRL010011886.1:0-12816 GCA_025469235.1 Pemphigus obesinymphae
AAAAATCCGATGTCACAATTTTTTTTTATAGTCATTTTAATTTTTTCGACAAAACTATCAATTTTGAGGTACTCAAGTCCAAATAGTTGGTAAAATGAGATTTTAAGACCTGGGCAAAAATTGTGATACGACTAAAAAATAAAATAAAAATAACAGCCTCGATCGATCCCTAGAAAAAAAATTATATGAGTTATGTATACTACACCGAAGCTACGCTCAGAATCGTTTTATTGAATGCAATGATTTATCATTGCTTTCAAATTCAATACATCCACCAAAAGTACCCTGCCCAGTAGTGAAGTGTATCCACCAATACTGACACCCGACGAGTGAAGTGCTTCCACAACCTACTGACCGGCTTTTTTCTTCTTATATCTTCTTAAATCTTAGAAATTTTTTCTCTTGCCTAAATTAATATTTTTAGATAAGGTAATACTTTTTCTTTCTCCTTATTTTACTCTTAAAATTATTTTTCTATCTTTCGTCCTTATATTAATTAATAAATAAAATATGGAATATGATAAATTATCTGACGCAGAAATTTGAAATTCAAATAATAAATTAACCAATATTTATGTACTAAAAAAAGATCAACTTTTAAACTTATGCATATCAAAAAAATTAAATATTTCGGGAAAAGTTAATGCGGATTTACGGCCTAGATTATTTAGATATTTCAGAGGTATATTGAAAATCAATGATATAGATGATAATTTGAACGAAGAAGAAAAAAACTTAGTTATAAAGGAATCAATAGAAAATAAAATAGATACCTAGTTTATTTCTCACGGCTGCATGACCTGATCCTCTACCAGGCGTGATCCTGATTAAGTCAAAGAGAAAATATAAAAGTAGTGTGTTTTTATAAAGGGTTTATCGTCGAACGAAGAAAACTACGTGTTGTGATTAAAAGTACATTTTATATATTTTGTGTTGCTGTACGCGTCCGATCTAGAAACCGGCGCATACGACAGATTTATACTATTAGAAAAAAGTGTATTTGAACATTTTGTGATATTTCGATTTTGTTTACATCTACTATAATTAATAAAAAAAAATGTATTTCCTTACTGATCATGTATTTGTGAAAGATAAATTTATTATTGACGTTAAAAATAGGTAGGTATATGTGTAAAAAGTAAAAAATTATAGTAGTCCTTACCTTTTATACATATCAATATATGTTGTGTATTTTCAAACTAATGGGACAATGTTATTTTATTTTTGAACTTACTCAGTTGTTTTGGAATTTCGCAGCTTATGCCATACAAATTGTCACTACAATCACAAACATGATGTCCTATTCCAGAGGTACATTTTCCACCATTTTTACACGGATTGCTTTGACACCTATTTTCATAAACGCTACAGTGTTCTCCTACCCATTACACCTTTGGAAAAACTACATACACATTTTTCGGTTGTACCATCTGACTTAATATAACTACAACGCTATCTTTACAATTAGTCAAACTATCGTGTGAACAATACTCAACACTGATTAACATTTTCACTAAGATGAACAAGTCAAATATTATAACAGTGTAAAACATTTCAACGGTATTTCGAATAACTAAATTCTTATAATTTAAATAGTAATCATTATTGAAGTCGTAATTAGTAAGTAATTATTAAAAATAGTAATTAATGAATTATTAAGCCATATTAAATAATATAAACAATTGGTTGTTAAGGAATAGTGTTGAATGAGAAATATGTATTATATATTTCTCAACTGTAATATGTAAATTTGTGTTTCAATATATATGAAAACCAAATATATATTAATAAATATATATCCATTTGCATAATAAAGAGCCCGTTAAACATTAATTTGACCTTTTAACTCATTATCAATATTTCCAAGTCATAAAAAAGTCATAATATGACTATATATATAAAATATACCTATATATACCTGTATATATGAATATACACATTAATACATACATACTCATATAATATATAGATTATAGGTATGTTATGTGTGTACAAATGAAATAAACAGCTGTTGCATAGAATAAATAAATGTGCAGCTAATTAATACAACACACAGCACATCATCATTACCCATATATTTTATTAAATTAAATTAACAATTATAGCGCAATTTGGAGTAGGGATAACTCGTTCTCGTTATAAATAATCTACGCGCAAGGCTTATTCTATAGCGCAGTTGGACTTATTAGTTATTTATTTAGAGAAGGCTATAGTTGTTTTATTTACAGATAACATTCTTATCCTACTCAAAAACGGAGGCAATCTAACTCCAGAAACAACTTGATCTGGCATCGGACAGATTTCATAAATGTAAAATTAAAATTAACGATGAATAGTTCACTGTTCTCTTTGGCCACACTATTCACAACAGAATCCCCCCTACTCAAATTAACAGCAAAGTACCTCGGGGCGATCATCGGTCATCGCCTCAATTTGATTACCCACGGCAAAAACATGGTGAAAAAGGACAACCATGATCGGGGAATACTATATCTTCTCTTAAATTAGAAAACTCCTAATCCATTGGTTACACGCACCAAAATCATAAAAAAGTACATATTGCCCATACGGGAGCGTTCAAGTATTTCGCCAGCACATTTTTGGCGTTTTTCGACCCTCTCTTCCCCCGTTTCAGCAATTGTCAACAAATTTCCGACCCCTACTTTATAACGTTAGAATATGTCCGACACTCCCCCACTATTAAAAAAAAAGAATTTTCAAATTTTATATGAATTACTTAATTATAAATAAATGAAAAATTTTGTTACCTACCTATTTTAAATTTTATTTTACATATTTTGACAAAAATAAGTATATATTTATGTACACTGTACATATTTTGATTTTTTTTTTTATTACTACTGACGTCAGTATTCTAATTCTCCCATGCCTCTTGTCAATAAAGGCAAGCACACGACAGACCCCCCCCCCCTAGGCGCTTAATTAATACTCTAACGTCCCCTACTCACTTACCCCGGTGCGACGTGGGCTCTCTTCACTACTATGGACCAATGGCGTCGTCTGGAAGCCGTTCATACCATTTGGTTACGCACAGCGACTAGCACTCCAAACTTTGTCAGGAACATCGTATTACTAAACCAATGCAGAACTAACAGCATACAAAATATCATTAGAGGACAATCTAAAGCTATGTTATTTTATAATTCTCGATCGCAGTTCTCCTATATATGCGAGCATTGCAAAATTCCAACACCTTCTCAAATCAAAGCTATCAAACCCAGACAATTCACTTGGGTTCTAGGCCAACAAATAATTAAAAAAAAAAAAATTTCTGAACACATAACAATAAACTTACATTATAGTACATAACACATAGCAAAGGCATCTCATCTGGAATAGTTAATAGGAATTATGGCCGTCCACACGTGTAAATGTAAAAGAATAATTTACAAGTAGGTACCTACTAGGTACCTATAATCTATATATCAAAATGATAATTCCATTCTAAATACTAAGTACAGTCACACATTTTACAATACGGGTAAATGATTTTGTAATTTATTATTACAATAATAACATATTATATCATACAATATTCATTAATGTATATTCAATATTTTATAACACAGAAATTTCCTACATTATTTTTCAAAATAAAATTGAAATTATGTAAAATGTGTACTTTGATAACCGGGTAGGACACTGATAGTGGATATATTAATTTTGAAAGCAATGATAATTCATTGCCATCAATAAAATTATATTCAACGGAACTTCGGTGTAATAATAATTTTTTTTTTAATGGAGAGCCATGACAATTTTATTTGTTATTTTGTTACTTCCTTCACATTCATAAAATATTTCCATTATACATTTTTTTTAAATGAAGGAAATTTCAGGAAAAATTGAAAAATTTACCATTTCAAAGTACCAACTAGAATTTGCCATTTTACCAATAAAATCTCTAAAACTACTACTCGACTCCTACGAGCCGAAAATTTGATCACAAGAAAAAATGTAAATAATTATAAAAACAAAAGATTTTTTGCTTCGCTCAAAATCTAAAATGGTAAAACTATTATTAGTACCTAGGTGTATTAAATAAATTCTGGTCATGAGAAAAACGAAATTTCAATTAAAAGAAGAATGTTTTACACATATAGTGTTATTTCAAATAACAAGATAAAAGTAAAATATTTTATGCTTACTACATATCAATAAAGAAAACAAATGTATACATAGTATGGCAATTGGCAAATGTATTATTTAAAAAAATATGTTTATCATCTTACATTTACCTTTTATTGATATTTTCGAATTTTTGGCCACCGTTTTTATCTCCCTCTCGTATATCACCTCCTCTACATTAACTAATACAAAAAATGCGCAGTTAAGAAAAATCCTTAGAATTAGCTCTGTGGCTACGCGCACTAACGCCAGCGTTCTTTTTTGTCTATTGAAATTACAGTAACACTGCTTATGCACCCGGTTGTTGATGGTACCGTGGATTGTATGTTGGACGTTGGTACATGTAAGACAGTTATATGGCTGTTTATAGTTCGTATAATAACAGACGTTGAACCCACTTCTATATTTCTCTTCATTAATTGGACAATTGGTATGTCACTACATATTACTTTGCTGGATATATTACTTAAATTTATTTATGTCATAATTCTTTCTATAACTTATAAGGAAGATATTGATTGTTGAGAGTGGCGTAATAACAGAGGTTACCCCCATAGTAGCTTCAGTCCACTAAATCGAATTGTCAGTTGGCTAAATAGTTAAGAGTCATGCCAAATCTAAAAGTGGGTATTGGAATATCAAAAACAGAAAGAAGTTGTTGACCTTTTTTTTGTTTATTTACGTTTATAAGGAAGGATCTTAGGAAAATGATTATAAATTAGCTTTTCAGTCGGCCAAATTGTTAAAAGTGTGACCTATAATTTGCTCATCAAAAAAAAAGTTTAATCTGATGGCCTTAAAGGGGATGCCTTAAAGGTTTGTCTTTTTTTATTGAGTAGGTATATATTTCTATATACCTAAACATTTACATTTATCTAATTAACTTAACCTGATATACTTGGTATTTCAATCTGGTCTGTTATATGTTGATATTGATTGTCGAGATCCCTTAAAGGTTTGGCTTATCTTATTGATTGCATATTTCAGCTTGCCTAAGAATACAGATTTGTAATATAATATATACCCATGCAATAGTGACAATTTGCTAACTGCAAGTCCAACCAGATTATAAATTACATTAATCTGAACGTGTTTTTACGGAAGCCATAGAACTTTACCTACATAAGGTTAGTGCATTTAATTATAATAATACTTTGTAGAATGAAAAAATATGTATATAATACGTACATAATATAAAATAGGGTAAATATCCACAACAATTGACTGCCGACTCGACTACCGTAATACGCGTTTATTTTACCATAACTATAACATCTCACAAAAACATTTCATTCTCAAGTAACACAATATAATATATAAGCAATATATACCTAGATACGTGTTCATTACAACAATTATTCGTGCATTTTTCTTTATGTTTTAAACTCTATTTTTAATTGAACGATCTATTTTAATATTAACTGATTCTTATTTGGACGCCTTAAGGCTTAGCTCATTTCGCGATCCTAGCTTGTTTCAAATAAATACCACATACAGTTCCATTAACAAATCATAATTCAATATATTATTTATATTACATCTATAATACATTTACGTAAATATTCTCGTACTTTATTTAATGACTGTTAAGTTCTCCTACCTATTTATTTTATTACGTAAATATACCCATTCACTAAGCACGTTAATATGAACTACATGTAATAACGTACAATTCCATGGCACTTTATCATATTTAACTAGGTTTTTATTATGTACATTGATTTTTGGGTTTAGGATAAATTAATTGGTTTTAATTTTATGGATAGTTTCCGTCCAGTTTTTATTTCCTGCAATTATTGGTTGCGTTCCAGTCGAGAAATCCAAACGACGTAATGTACAGGCAACACCACTACACCATTACACACAAATCGATTGGGACAAATTATTAGTTTTTATAATTTTATTTTCGGAGTTTGTTTGTTGATAGTTTCCAATATAATTTTAGAATTCAACCTAAAATTACGTACATACACATATAAAAACATGACGAAATTAAGAGTTTTCTGATTTTAAATATGAAAAGACTAGTATATTCAGATTCTTTAGGTTTTTTACTAGAAAATATTGGATATACAAATTTTATATTTTTGCTTAAAAAAAAATGTTAGGGGTAAAATAAAAAATAAAAAAAAACACTCCTGTTAATAGTAACACCATAAAACATAAAAATTGCTTTTGAGCGCGAAACATTATAAGTAGGTATCTTCTATATCCATTTATTATATTGGGATTCGTATTGGCCACTTATTGTTGACTGAAAAAAATTATAATTAGTTTTGTCGTGACTTTGTATCTTTATGACGACATTGCCAAAGTTTTTTTTTGATTTATGGGTACTAAACTTGTCAAAAATATACATATAAAAATATAGACAAAAATGTCTTTAGTTTCTATTTATTGACTAGTGTAACAACTAATACAATCGAGTATATTATATTATAACTAATAGTACCTATACAACATGTGTATGTATTCGATAAATTTATTGATAATATGCACACATTGGTCAAATTATATATAGGTATCTACTTAATATACATCGCATTTAAACTAATCATAAATTCACTATATTACTTTTTATAAGCTGCTATATTAAAATTAAAAATCATTAATATTTGAATTTCATAAACACGATGAAAAAAGTGAAATAGATGAAGATCAAAAAATATAGTAAATATTAAAAATGGATAGTATGCTGAAATGGTGTTTAGACCGAAACTAGAGGAGCTATGTCCATTTACCTTTGTGTTATGAGCAATCCAAAATTGGGTTTTGAACTATACAAAATAGTGACTTCTAGTACGTTATATGCTACAGCTTATAACACATTTAGCTACCGGTTCGAGCCCGTTCTGACTGGTATTAAATGAGCTGTGGTCACTCGAAAAATTTCCACCTCCTTTGCCGTACCCTTTGTCGAATACAATTACTCGAGTATTTGTGTATCTATAATTTCTATATCACGAGCATGGCTTGCTCAGTTAAATGTGTGTATAAAAATGTTGAAGTAAGTGATGATCAGAGGATCAAATCCAGTCGCAGGTATTAAGATAAATGTATTTAAAATCATCATAATTCATTGTATTTTTGTAAATTTTAATTTCATATTGATGTGACGTGAACAATTATTTATTTAATAATAATCACCAAGAAATAAATAATTATAAAAATAAAACGAATAACAATGATAACATAAAATAAAAATTTACGTAGTAACCTGCATTGTGTCTACTATAAAATTAGACCGTTTCTGAAAACTTCAGCTGTGACCTCCATAATAATAGACTAATAATGTCATGGGTTAAAAGATTTATATTTTAGAGTTAGAGAAGATCAATAGGCTATAATAAAATGCACTTAAAGATAAAATAATTATTGCTACAATCGTTAAAACGGGGAAACACCTCTAGATTCATACAAGTACACCTGTCGGTTGTTATCTCCGTATTATTTTACTTTACAGAGATTACTGGATAATAAAATGGATCAAATAATATTGAAGTTCAATAAAAGTTTGAGTAGATATAGTTGACATAAGATTAAAATTTTACTCAAATTCTAACTTTTTGATCAAGTTCGGTTCGATTCGAATTTTTACTACTCCAGTTTAAGTTTCGAACCCGAACCAAACTTTTGAAGTTCGGTTCAATTTTTCAAAGTTCGAACTGTTCAATCCACCTCTACAATAAATACATCAGAAAATTATTATTCTATTGTGCATATTGTAATCGTATATTTCAAGAATTTCGTAATTATGCTTTTTTTTTTTTATAAAAACAACTACACTTTTCTGTTCAAGGACCAAAGGAAAATATTGATGGACCAACTCCCATTATTTATATCAAGACACATTTTTATTTGTTATCCATCCAATTTTAACTGTCTTTATAAAGTCATACGTGATTCTATTCTTAATTTTGCAATTGCTATTTATTTTATGTATTTGTAATCGTTTCTTATAGAACCATAAGCTGCGATAAATATATATTATGACAAAAAACATTTTTTTAAAATTTTTACCGAATTTGTAATGAATATTTTGTTGGTAAATTACAAAAATAAGTTATTATTTATTATATAGAATCAAAAGCAATATATCAAATTAATTTTTAAAAATATAGATATCATTGAAATATTTCGAATAATAGTGGCTGGGTAAATATTGAAAATTAAAATAAACATAAACGAATACCGCCTAAAATTTTTATCGTATAAAATTAAAACAAGCGTTGTTATGTTAATGTAAATGCAGTAAATATTGTTCTGATTTAATTATATTTTTGGCGATTAATATTTTCATCCGAAAGGTCTACCAAACTTCATTATTATGCAATTTTACTGGTCGTTTCTGTTAGTTTACCTTATCCGATTGACAGAAGCAAAAAACTGCAGTTTACCACTAATATTGAATGGCCATTATATTATTTGGCCGTCAAAGAAAACTGAAGAACAATTCATCGATAACCTTAAATTTATACCCAAAAACATTATCTACACGAAATTTCAGTTATATTATAATCGCGTCTTTCTGGCCGCACCTCGTTACAGGTAATACATTTCAGGTTTGTATTTGAAATTTAATATATTTTCCCATATAATACGAGTATATAAAATACAATTAATATAAATTGATGCAATTAGAGACATTTTTTTGGGGGGGGGGGACTGTAGCTATTTTGATAATTTTACTCGTTCAGCCTGGGAAAAATTCATTCAATATCCTTTGCTCAGTTCTAATATATTTATTTACATTACCTAATATCTATAGACTCTATAGTATAGAATATAGTTGATATATTATTAAGAAATATATTTTATAAGGAATTTTATCAAATTAGAAAACAGAGCTTAGCTTTTACGATTTAAATTTAAATAAATCTACATATTTTATGGTATATTTACACAACTACATATTATATTAGTTATCTTATACTATTTTAAACTAATTCATATTTTACATATTAGTTACCTACACAACTAAAATTTTATAGACATAATTTTATAAAACTGAATTTCTTTAAAAAAATATATATATATATATTATATTATATTATATATATATATATATATAAATAAATACTTACAAACCCATATTTAAAATATTAACAATACATTTTAATATCTGTAACGTAGCTTTAAAAGTTAATGAATTATATTATATATTATGTAATTTATTAACGTATATATTAATATATTTTATTATTATATAATGTATAATACATTAATAAAACTAATTATTAACTAAACTAAAAATTAGTTCGTTACGTTTATTAATAATTATTAATATATTGCGAGCACAGATTATACAAATAAAATTTTTTTTATTATGATAACAATTACATTGGTAATTCATTTACTATTTTCATTAATTAGCAATAAAATTAAATAAGTGTTGTATTTAGCTTTTTAAAACAAATACATTTTTAGGGATTAAAAATATATTCGGAGAAAGGGCTAGCTTTTTGAATTCTCTACCTTTTGTTGCACCTATGATAAATATCATAATACTGGGTATAAACAAATATGTATATATATATATATATATATTTAAAATATTACAAAAATACTATTACAGACGTGGAGTACCATTTACTTTGGGTTATGTGGTGCTTACCGACAAAGACATTAGTTACAATTATGTGAAACCATTCCCTTGCATGGAACGAAATAATGAAAAATCAGGTGAATGTGATAATGGATCATTGGTAAACGTCATAGATTTGGTGATAGGCCAAGACGGTGTACTTTGGGTGTTGGATATAGGTATGTCAGATACTCTTAGTGAGTTTCCATCTAGAGACGGTGAACCAAAGATTGTTGGAATTGACGCAGTTACAGGAGAAGTAAATTTTTAAAATTCAATAAATATTAGTGTAATCCTAAAAAAAATTCATTTGCGTGTCGGTGACAATTCGCATCTAATAAAATGTATTTAATAGCTTTTGGTCTCAATACCAAACGGTTTTTCAACCAGGTGTATTCAAATTGTTCAGGAAAATATTTCTGATTTTCTAGTATGGATATCTTTTGTATAGATTCTGGCTTTTATTTAAAATTTTTTTATTCTAATAATATACTATCTATAGTTAAATTATCTAACTATACTTATTTTCATGATATGCCAAATAATTGTGTATTAGTGTATCAGAAATATAAATTTGTCTAGAATAACATGAACTAGTGAACAGAAGCATGGATCCCGGTGAATTTTTATGAGAGTTTCAAGATAATTGATTGTTATTTTAGTACTCATTTTAAAATGTATTTTTGACATTTGAAAAATAAGTTAAATTAACACCGTACCTATTTAAGTCTGGCGACAAAGAAAATTTAAAAAATGTTTAGCCTTATATCTATTTTGGGTTAAGTTTACATTAGTCGTTTGTATGTAAATATAATAAAATATATAATATATTTTAAATTATATATAACCTACTTAGTGTATACAGCCTTTTAAACACACGTTTTAGTGTTTGTAATGAGTATTATGGATTTAGACTATACCGTTTTGGTATTTCAAATAATTTTGTGTTCTCTATATTTGTACGTAGAGTTTTTAAGGAGCACCGGAACACACATAATTAGATCTAATTTATACTGACTTAACTAAGGTATTTGTTAATATAATCTATATGTTACTTTAAAATTTAATTGAACCTTTATTATCATGGTTCAAACCGTACTTATATATGAAATAGAATGCAATGGGTTAATGTTCTATAGTATCAAGTTCTCTGTTCCATTAGTTACTTCCGGTGTATCTTAACCTGTTACTATTACTTTTTAATTACTCACAAATAGCGTTAAATCTGTTTTATCATATAGTAAGATCCTCATATTCACTGATGACTTAAAACTTTTCAAAATATTGAACTCTAATGAGGAAGTGCTTTATTTATTAAATATAAATATTTATAAGTGTCAATTTATTAATGATTTTTGATTATAAATTATATGACCCAAATATTATATTCATCGAACAAAACAATAATCAAATTTTTATGGTGATTAATAATATGTTTCTTTATTGGTTGTACAATTATTTTATTTTTGATCGTATTAAATTTTATTGTAAATCCAAAATGGTCATTTTATAAATTGATTAAAAAAAACAATTTTAATGCTGAAAATATTTATTAACTCTACATTAGGCATGCGACGATAGTCGTCGCCCATTCTGCTTTAATATCATATTACTTTTCTCTTATGTAATTTATAATAATAATAATAATTTAAAAAATAACTGCGTTTTATTTCTACATTTAAGGAATATGATAGTTATTTTTGGTGATTGCAATGCCAATTGAAAAATACCAAAATCTACGAGCTTAACAATATTCGGTTAATAATTAGTCGTTAATTTTCAAAAATTTGATGTTTCAGAAAATATTAATTTTTGCTGTTATAGACTTATTTGTAGCTGCATTGTAGTAGCAACCATACACCATTAGTGAAGAAAATTTCATTTTTGAAAACTTAAATTTTTTTTAGAAAGTCAAGGCCTAATTATAAATAAACATTGCTAACACAAATATTGTTTTTTTTATAAATGTATAAAATTACTTTTTTATATTTTGAAAAATATAAAATAAAATCTAAAATAGAATACTTGTAGCGCAGGATTTTAGAATTTATTATAAAATACAAATAGCAAAATAAATTAAACAGAATTAAAGTTTATGCATTTGTTAAAATAGTCCTGTAGGTACATCTAAATTTATGGGAAATTAAAAAAAAAGAATGGTGTTATAACACCCTTCATAATTATAATAATAAGAGTCAGAGAGGGTACCATAATATAATACTATACAGGGTATTTTTTTTATCGTGGGCCCCGCTATAACTCAGGAAGTATAAAAAACTTTTGTTAAATTTTTTAGAAAGTTATTCGTTTACTCAAAATTACTGTTTGTTTACTTTCAAATTGTTTATCCTTCTCCTTTATTTGTTAATACTAGGTATATATATATATATATTAGAATGGTTCACATTTATATAGGCTAAAAAAAATTTTGAGAAATTTACCAACAGACTTGTTTACACCACATACATTCAGTACATTTTCTCAGTTCAATATTTCTACTGATTTTTTACAACTAGATCCACTTGAATGGCCCAATAACGATAACTATAAAAAGCTCAAAGTATACTAATTTCGTTAAAGGTAGTTAATTACATGGCGGAAAGAAATGTAAAATTGATGAAAGAATTTAATCAAAAAGCTACAAAAAATGAAGACCAGAAGCCATACTTATTGTTTTTTTTTTGGAAAAATTCCAGAAGCGTGGAGGAAAAGTTGTGTAGTACCAATATTTAAGGGTAAAGGAGATGTACAGGACTGTGGAAATTATAGAGGGATAAAACTTTTGAGCCCCAGTATGAAGATTTGGGAAAATATAATAGATAAATGGTTAAGAGGTGAGACAACTGTTACTAGAAATCAGTTTGGGTTTATGCCTGGGAGGTCAACAATGGAGCCAATATTATGTGTGAGACAGATTGTAGAGAAGTACAGAGAAAGGAAAAAGAAATTGTGTATAGTATTTATTGATCTAGAGAAGGCTTATGATAGGGTTCCTAGGGAGATCTTAAAGTGGGCATTAATGAAGAAAGGATTACCAAAGGTGTATGTGAACATAATTGAAGATATGTATGAAGGGGCGAGTA
>JAIPRL010011887.1:0-12813 GCA_025469235.1 Pemphigus obesinymphae
AGACGATATTTTACAAAATGCCCATGAGGTTCACTCGAAAATATTCCTCGCTTTAAATTTTGTAATAGGTGTTTATACTCTAAATTTAACCTAAACGCCAAAATTTCAATTCTGCGTAGTGTGATTTCGCTATATTATCTGTTAGATAGACAGAGACAACAAATGCGAGTGTAACATCCTCTTAAGGTAAGTACCTATACCTAGGTAGGTACTTATATTGATAGTATAGGTATATTGTTATTCGAGATTTCGATATAGTGCATTTTCTCGGATATATTTTTCGTTATTATTATTTGGTCATGTGCGATCTGTATAATCATCTCCGAGCCTGCACACACAAACGCACGCGTGGTTTTATTGAAATCTAAACCCGAGATCTCACGTTTACAGAACACTATACAGAGCGTATACCTACCTATATCGTGCCCGTCGTACGATTCGTTGGAATTAGTAGGTACCGTGTTTATTTCTTTCTTTCTTTTACCCATTATTCTTTGTGTAAAATTCAAATTTTTCAAAACATTCCAAACCAGTTCAAATGAAATCGAATTAGAAAAAAAAAAAAATGTAAATCACATTTTGGTCGTAACTATGTATACATCCTGATAGTAGGTACATATAATATTTAAATACACCGATTCCTTAGTAAATTATCAATTTTGGTTCCCCATATTTATTCATTTATTTAGATATATTGACACAAACAATAATGAAAACGATTTATGATATTATACAACAACGATTAAAAGAAAAAACTCAACATCCTTTTAATATATTGGATTAGAAACAATTGGTTAAACATTGGTAAAAAGACATTATCGAACGAGTGGAGAATTCAATGAATATGATGGTTATAGGAAATATAATATTATTAATAATTATTACGATCACTCAAAGTTTAGTAGATTAACATAATGGTGCTTAAACGAGTTATTTTTACAGTGATATTAGCAGACGAGCAACGGCTACAATGTCCCTCCCCCCCACCAAAAAAAAAAAAAAAAAAAATCTATCACAATATTTGCTATATCGTAAATCTATCGTAAATGTTCCGTGTAAATTTACTAAACTTTGAGGGTTTCTTGTAGAATAAAATAGTGAATTGATTGATTTGACCACCAATATTCAATATATATATATAAAAGTACTAATAATAATAAAGTGGCAGAAGTGGTGTTTTAAAAATTAGAAATTTACGCCTAAAAAATAACGAAATACATGATTTTAGATTTTTTCAACATTCCCATTTATCATTCGGTATAATAATTTAAAATTATACCGCGTACATTACATAACGTACACCCTGTATACAAAACGCATAATATGTGTGTACGATTGCACCGTCGCGTCGCCGCCCCGCAGCGATTTCTCAATAGTTTACTACACACAGTCGACGGTCGACAGCTGACGGAGTTTTGGTGTTTTTTTTTAATTTTTTTTTTTTTTTTTTTATATTACCTTTTTCGACGCTATCCGGTTTTTCTTTCGTATTTTTTATGTTCCTCGGATCCAATAACGCCGTTAAGTGCATATATACAAAATCGGAAAGACCTATTAATTATATCTAAAATATTAATATATGTATGAAATACAGCACTATAAAATTAAACATATTACGACAAATTCAATAAATTATATCCTATTCGGTGTTTTCAGTTGTTTTTTTTTATATATAATATAAAATACAGTTTTATACTACCGTTCTAAATAATAATTATTACATAATATATATATTATATACGTCGCATTTTCTGGTTTTCGTACTACACATTTAATCCATTTTTTTCCTTTTAATGACATTTTTATTTTTCCTATCGACATTATAATAGGTATATAAATGTATAATGGGCTAATTTCAGTAGTTAAATTGGAAAAATAATAAGGACGGACTCTGAGCTTGGTCAAAAATTCAGCGTTCCGGGACATATTAGAGAAAAAGTAAACCGCGGAAAACACTCCATAACCAAAATTTCTTAACCAGGGGACATTTTTGAAAACATTTTAGATTATTATATAATATGAATAGAATAGAAAAATCCAATTTTTTTTTTTTACATCATTATTGAGTTAGATATTTTCAAGATAGCATAGTTTAAGCAGTCCTCTTTCAAAATAACTTAATACTTTTCCTTTTAAATGAATAATCGAGAAAATTGTAGATGTAAACCGAAATAAAGTTTATCGGTGTCGCATTGATTTCGCTATCCTTTTTAACCTTTAGCCATTCACGGATAATCATGATTATTTATTACCTATATGGTACTAATATGATTTAATAAAATCAACTATTCAACATTTTATATCATGCTTTTTATCTTTTTATCTAAAACTATTATTAATTATGTGATAAGGATAAAAACATTCATTTTCAATTTCACGATTTTACCAAAAAAAAATTTTAATTTTTAAAAATGTTAAATAAAAATTAAAACAAACACTGCGTTCCTTGCGTTTCTTGATAAATAAATTAAGATGGGGTACGTTGTTAAACATGAAAATAATGAAGAGTAGCTCCGTCCCCCTGCGTCCCTACCGAAATCCACCACTAGCTAATTTAATTAACTCACTTACTAATTTCATATACGATACACAACTTTAGAGACCAATATTATTTTTAATTTAATTTAAACTCTACATAAAATAAATTAGGAATGCCCATTCTGCGAGCGTTTTAAATTCCCGTTTTTTAAATTTACATTAAATAACGGTCTAAACATATTGTAAAACAAAACGAATAATATCTATCTCCCAAGTAAACAAATCAACTAACTCGTATCTAACGGTCACAACGGGGATATAAGGTATCTAATTTCTAAACTTACATTACAAAATGATAGTCAATATACAAGTGGAGGAAAAATATTAAACTGCTCGTCAGACAGGACATAAAGAATTCGAATGCAATGATAAATAATTTATTTTGTAAAAATGATTCTGAACGGAATTCAGTGCTGTCATAATACTGTCAATTAATATATTATATATTCCAGTGACGTAATTAAAAATGTTTTCATAGTTGTTATCCAAATTTTTTTTCAACAGAACAATGGACTATCCCTCCTTTCCAATAAATAATAACCTTAAAATTCAATTTATCTTTATGAAGGCCTCATTTTAAAAAGGATAAATTAAGCATTTTGAATCCTAGAAATACATCTAATTATAGATGATAGGTTATAAATATATATAGGTACCCAGACCCACATAATATAGCCCCTCCTTAGCTTTTTTTAACATTATAATTTAAAATGTATAATTGTCCAATATTCGACCTATAATATATATTTAAATATTTGAACGTAATTTGTTAACGTAAAATTAATAATAGAAAGCTAGCTGTTCGGTCAATTCAAAATATACATATTTCGTCGGTTTTCACCAAGTTTAGTTACTATTTATTTAAAGTTTACCATCAATTATGAATTAATAAATACGATAATGGTTCTAATCGAAGCTGTGACTATCTAAATGTTTTAAAAATTAAAGCAGGGGACGTCATACACTACATTTTTAAGGGGTTTTGTAAAAATTAAAATCCAACAATTTTAATATATTTTAAAATTAATTAAAAAAAAGTCTTGTGTCAATACCATTTTATATTGTTGTATAATTGCAATATTTGTTATAAAAAACATGTCTACGTAAGATTACGATTACTCGTTTTCCAGTGGGTTAAGAGCAAAACGCCTTTTATGAAATCGAAAATTGACAACATTTTGAAGGGAATGTAATATTGTTTTTTCAATAAACTAAATATTTAGCATACAAACAAACATTCAAAAATTATATTTATTTTACTCGTAGTTTTTTAAACAGCTGTTACGTTTTTATAGGCATTATTTTATAACAATAGGATTATGACATTTTCTCCTCAATGTTGTTAACTTTCGATTGAATGATGGGTGTTTTTATTTTTAAACGACTGTGAAACGAATTATCGTGATTTTGGGTAGACATGTTTTTGCACTAGAAGACGCGGAGGGATAAAAAGCTATTAAAATAAAAATAATTTCTAAAGTACCATTACTAGATCAAATGTTTTAATTGTATACAGACATAAAAAAAATAAAAATGCATGCATAATAATTGTAAAACTTTTTAGTAGTTAAAAAAAATTTTTTGGACCAGATTTATATAATACAAGTATAGCTAAGATTCTAAGATTCTATTTTAGATTCTAAATGAAGCAAGTGATTTAGTGGTTTTACAATATTTATTTTATTTTTTATGTGAGCAACATTTCACTGGAAGGAGTTGAGTAGACATTTTGGAGTAAAGAACTTTTTTTATATCAAATTGGTTCTAGTTAGTACATTGAGGAGGTCATTTTTCTATTAGTTTCCATATAAGCAAGAAAGAACTCTTTTATAAAAATATTAAAACATTTTAAAGGAAATAACCAACTATCAAATACATATAGTAATACACAAATATACAGTTAATATAGTCATCTACATTTTATTTATATTTTAAAAATTACATTATTATTATTATATTATATCCTGAATCTTCTCTCAGAATCATTTAATTTAATCCATTTATTTATTGTTGATTTCAAATGTATTACATCCTTTAAGAGTATCCTGACTATTAATCGAAGTGCTTCCATTCCTTCTAACACACCCGACTAACGAAGTACATTTTTTTTTTTTTTTTTACTCCATTTTAGTCATTATTTATGCTTTTTGGAATTTATTGTTATATTTTCTACTATAATATATAATATAATTCCTACTATTATTATTGTATATTTTAAATATATTTATATATGTATAGGTATAGAAGTCAGCATGATGTATCACGTGTTTTTTAGATGGCTTTTTAATCATTTAAATCGCAGTTTCATAAATATATATATATATATATGTATAAATTTGAATGAATTACATTTGATTATGCAATACGACATATTATTGATAATTACTGATTGCGGTATTTTATATTTTAGATTTGTCATAATTATAATATATACCTATAATATCATTGATTATATATAATCAATGCTAATATGTATTACTATTATAGAAACTATTTGCACCATATTCGTAATGTGAATGATTTCCTCAAAAAAGTGTATTATAATTTTGTTAAAATCTATGTTTATATAAGTATCTTTTTATAAATTACTTTAAATCTTGAATACAATTCTCTTTGTTGCTACAATATTTAAATTCTATAGGACCTATATTATACGTACTGTATATCTTTATATATATATATAATTCTTCTGTACGTGTGTATGTCACTGAACTCCTCCTACACGGCCCGACCGATTTTGATGAATGTTTTTGTGTGTGTTTAAGTGGGTGCTGGATGGTTTAGATTCACAATTTGATCAGATAGGTTGCGCAACAATCGTGTTATAGAAAATATTACTTTTTAATTTTCTTTAAGATATTTTGCATATCATATCATATTATATAACCTCAAAATTTTACACCCCCCTCTCACAATATAATTTAAAAAACACTTTTAAAATGATAATATAATCCTCATATATTTATATATATATATATAGAAGAATAGGCGGTTTTTATGAACCGCGTTGTTGAGTTATTCCAAATACTTCCCCGAGTGTCTCCACATCACTAATTTTTTTAATTTTTTGCCTGTGGTGGGGAGGGAAGGAATGTGAAGGCTTTTTTATGTACCACGTTTCTGAAGACACCGTTAACATTTTTTACGATTTTTTTTTTTTTACAGTGTTATTCCAAATACTCCCCTGAGTGTTCCTACGTCACCCATTTATTTTATTTTATTGAGTAAAATAAAATAGTAAAAAATAAAGTAGATTTGGATAATAACTGTTTCTCACATGAATAATTGTATATAGCATTTGTTAAAGTTGAATGATCTGGCCATTAATTTATTATTTATACACCACAAAATAAAATTCTGAATGTGGTATATTATATCAAAAGATTTTGATAGGTATACTTACAATTTTGTATGTTAGTATTTTACTTATTGTTTGTTTTTTATTAGTCCTACATTACTTCGGTCATATTTCCATCTAGGTATAATGGAATAATTATATAATAGCCATAAGCGTATAATAATATGTTTATAGAATCATTTTTAAAAATCATAAATTAAGTTAAATTACTTATATTAGATATTTATATCACTTATAATACTTATAATATAAATAATTGCATATTGTCGTTTAAAACTGCACACGGGCAAAGCCGGGTAGTTCAACTATAGAGTAACATATATTATTATAATAATATGTTGTACCTTATTTTTATTCATTTTGTATACAATATTTATTATTTATTCTCAAAATGTTTTGATGGACTATAAGACATCGGAGTAGGTATAATGAATAAATACGGCTCTATGACGAATGTATATTTGTTTACATACCTAATAGCGGTGCCTACCTATGCAAATATGTAACTATATTTTATGATTTATGACTTTTCGCTGTCAGTTTTGTCAAGTTCATGGATACGCAATGCCTTAATAATTTGTTAATTTACCGACAGTAATAACAAACACATTGTACAATATATATCTTATTATAGCTATATATTTAGACAAACACGATGTACTACACGAGATTCCAATAATTATTGTAATACCTAAGTCAATGTAAAAATACTCCACCACTTTAAGCCTTTAATCAGGAATTCAATATACTAAATCCAAAATATTTATTCTGTTTTGTATATTTTAAAAGTATTTGTTTATTATAAAAATATAACCTACTATAGATAATATTGTATTCTAACTTGAATTATACATAATATTTACATTGATTATAAAACATAGCAGCTATGGCTGTTATTTGTAACTTGGAAATATAATAACTATAAATAATAATTAAATTGAAATGAAGTCAAAATGTATAAACAAAAATATTAATTATAAAATAGCTATTATGAAACACTGTAATATATAAAATAAATCACGCAAATAAGTTAAACAATAATTTTGAATTTTACTGGTCATTACGTATGTATACCCATGTCCAGTAAGTAAAAGCTGTATTATTATTATCGAGTTTTAATAGGTATATAGTTTGGTTAAAAAATTTAAAATTTCAATTAATAGGAATTTAAAATATGTAGGTAATAGATATTTTTAACCAGTTAGAAAAAACCACTCTGTGAGCGTACTGAATTCCCAATTTTTAAACGTATTTTAATCAATAAATCATTATTCCATAAAAAGTTTTAAATAAATTTGTGTAATTAACTATACGTATATATAGGAACCTAAAACGGAAAAAAAAATGAATAAAAATTTTACCTAAAAAGTACAGACGGATGTATGAACATTAAGAAAAACAATCTCTTCCTGTGTATATTCGATTTCCTAGTTTTTGTTTCCCTCCCTTGTAAATATATGACTAGGTAATTAATTTTAAGAACAGTCAATTGACAAACTATGTACTAATTATAATTATGACCACAAATCAATAGGACAGACGAGCAAACATAATGAGGATATAAGGTGTCTAAATTTATGTCTATATAATTAAGAAATCAAATTTAAAATCAAATTAATTATATACATTATGCATACTTTTTAATTTTTAGCGATTAAATTACATTTTATAGATACCTACCCATAATATACAGAAAAATGCATTTCAATTAAGAATATATACACTAACGTCCAAAATATAAAAAACTAGGCATTCTAAAATGTTGTTATTTTATCGTTCAACTAAAAATTTATAAAAACTCAATGACTGCATATATTTGATGTAGAAAATACCTTCATACATATTATACAAAATCCGGTCTTTACTTATTAGGTATTTATTTAATAGGTTAGGTATACTACTTTTTAGTTTTTTTTTTTAATACTTTCTTGTATACACGAAATCAAGGGTCATTTTCTTCAATTTATTTAAGAAAAATGAATTAATATATTTTATTTATGTTTTTCACACATTATTATCTAATATAAGTCTTGAAGTACAAGAAAATTATTTTTAAACAATATGGCGGTGCAATGACTAATGAAAGAAACTATTTTTTTTTTTTTAATTATCTCCACAGACAACCACCCACAGGTCGCAATTTTCAATGTAGAATAAAAAACGAAAAAGATTTTAAAAGGAGATGCCAAGTTCTAGTTAAATACCTACGTAGAATTTTTCAAAAATATAAATTTTTACAAAAAAGTCATCAAATTGAAGGCAAAAGTTTTTTTTATGAACAAATTGATTGAAGACACTAATATTAGTTGCCCCTTCTTGAAAAAAATAGATTTAAGAAAAAACACATTTAAAATTTCAAGTATTAAAATTTTTAATTTAATTATTTTTTAATTTTAAATATTCTAATTAATTATTTACTTTTATTTTAAAATTGGCCTTCCAAATTAACTCAAAATTTAAATAGCAAACATTTGAAACTCGCTCTTAAATTACCAGCAACGTGACTTCACTAAAAAATCGACTATTTGGATCATTTAAAACATTTTCCCTCACATACATATTTTTAGATATCATTTTTGAATAGTTAATGAAGCATTTAAGCTAAAAAAATTACTCCTTGTATCCATTATTGATATATTATTTTTTCTTTACCAAAAATTATGTAACAGACAAGTAGCTACAAATTTTTGAATAGCAAATACCAAATAATAATAACTAATACTAACTAAATTACTAAAATTAACTATAATTTATCATTAAAAACTGCGTTTTATAAACATTGATCATATTATATTGACCGATAAATTCAAATCTGTTTCAAATTTAAAATCTGACTTTCCAAATAGCTCCGAAATTTTTCCTAACTTAGTTCGATTTTAACATAGCAATAAAACATGGAACTAATACAGAACTATTTTTAAATTGTTTGATTTTCATTTTTAAAAAATTTCATAAAATTGACCTATACACAACCCCTTAAAAATGAGTATTTATGCGTATTTTTAAATACAACAAATAAATATAATATGTTCTATAAATACAATTCAATTTTACTGACCAAAATATTGGGGTATTTGTCATGTATTTGCTAGAAAAATGCATTTAAATTATGATTAATAATACATTATAAAATTAACAAAAATATTGATTTAAATATAATATATTTTTAAATTGTATATTTGACATAGGTATACAATTGTTTTCTCTTCTTATTAATATATAATTTACTTTTGTCTTGTTCAAAATAATATAGGTACCTACTATAATATTATTTTATACTATATATAGGTAATATCTAATATTATTATAATCCTATATACCTACTCATAATGGTACAAACTACAAATTATAAATATTTCTCCAGTAACTATTTTGAGTAGACTTAAGTATATTAATTATGCTAGAGGTAGATTCATCAAAGCTATTAATTTATTACAAAGCCTTTTGAATACATTTTCAAATAAATTATTTCATCTGTATTTAAATACTTTAATCATTTTTATTAAAAGAAGAAAACAAATTTGTTTGACACTCGACTTCTTTATGGTAAGCGTATTATTATATTGTATCCTCGTTTAAAACATAAAAAACACATTTAAAAAAATTGTATCTTCGAAATAAAATAATAAATATCTATAAGACTTAGGAAAGCTGTTTGGAAAATTCAAGTAAAAATATGAACGCTGTGAGAAATTACAACTTTTACAAAATTTCATAAAATGATTTTTACTATACAATTCATATTAACTTGAAATTATGTAAAATAATAATATAATATACTTAGTTAACAATTAAAAAAATATAAACTAGATTCATTTTAGTGTAAAATACCATTCAGTAACGGATAATGTAAATTGGTTTGTCTCAATTTTGAGATATTATAATACTTATTCGTTTTTAAAAATAATAATTTTAATTTTAAAATTTCACTTTATTTTAAAACATATCTACCATTTATTTGAACTTAAAATTACTTAAAATAATTTAAAAATATTTTGATTTTCTTTTAGTTAATATTAATAAAACAAATTTAGATACCTAAGCATACTATAATTATATTAGATGACCATAACTCTGTATAGGTCAAAACAAAAAAAATGCATTTTATACATACAATTATTAATTTCAATAGTTCTGTATTCATTTTTCTTAAATTATACACCTAAAATATTATTAAATCAATAATGTTTGAACCTAAAGCCAATTAAAAAAACGGACATCTATATCCCCCACAATATGGGTGCAGCTGAACACATGAACAATGATGTCATCGAAGAAGTCGGCGTTGTTCGTACACTGTAAAAATGCACAGGAATCAGACCTTCAATTAGAAATACTAGATTAAATCATGTACAAATATACGTAAATTTATTTTTGTATACAATATTTTTATTTTTTTGTAAAATACTGCCCGGTTGGGCATTGATTAATAATAAATAAATAAATAACTAAGTCATCCTATGACGGCGAAAGGCTGAAAATAGTAAGGATGGTTCTTCAGTAGATGTAGAGTCGTCCTTACTATTATTTTGAATATTTTATCATATTATTTAAAATTTATAAATATGGTTTAAATTTGATGATGGGTTCAGAATTTTTATATTTTTTACATTTATTCCTTTACATTTCATTAATTAATTTTAAATGAATAAAAAAAAATGTTCAAGATCATTACCACTTAAACATATATGTCAGTAGTAGTTTTACACAAGTTATATAAATATGATAATTGATAATAATTTTAACTGGTTAAAAATAGTATTGATTATAGTAAAATCGGATTTTGACTGACCCGAGCAATTTTTTATTCGAATTTGAAAATAAATTTCATTAATTTAATATTTTCCTTGGATATAAAATATAATTATCATTCATAATATGTACCTAATCAAATTATTTGTAACATAAAACAAAACGCGATACTTCATTGAAATTATATTTACTCTAAACAAAAATGTATATAAAATAACAAAATATGTAAGTACTTAAACTATTATGATTTATTAAAAAAATAAATGTATAAAAAATATAATTTAGTCATGCAGGAATACTTTTGTAGATGCACACTTACGACCTTATTCATATAGTATCAATGGTAGTATACTATAATAACGTTAATGATTTAAATTTTAAAGTAATCTATAAGTCAAATTCATAAGCGATAAAATTATTTATGTTGTTCGCAATTATTTTTACATCAAAACATAAACTATAATTAAAATGTAACGGTTAAAACATTAATGATAATAATAGTGTAGGTATAAGTAAAAAACAATAGCATTTATTTTAGTAGAATTGTCGATGATCATAAAAGATAATATTTCAAAATATTATTAAACTTGTTTCATCATTTATATTTCTAGAAATAGTATTGGGTAACAATAATTTGACTCAATATATCTACAATTAATACAGAGCGATTCAAATATTTTAAATTAGATATGTACCTATAATATTCCGTATTTATTTTTCGCGTTTTTAGATTCCAGTTTATAATTTGAATAATTATTTATTTTGTACAGTATAGACAATATAGTAATTATGTATATATATTATAAAAATGTAGATTATTTGTAGTTATATTATAGCAAATTATTTTTTTCTATTTTAAAATACTTTTTAAAGTAAATAAAAAATATCAACACATAATATAATAATACATTTGATAATCAACAATGTTTATTATAAGTACAATTTTCTTATTTTTTTGAGTTAAGACAAATATATGTGTTATATTAAATAAAAAAAATACAGTGTTTAGGATAATGCAAATTATATCGGCGATAACTGATTGACAGCGGAAATGATTAAGAAGCAAGTTTATATTAGGAGATGTGTAGTCCAGGGAGCGAAAATGTTTAATCTAGGAGAGGATAGAGGAGAAGAATCAAAAATAATTTGGTGAAGGTCTCATACAACTTCAGTGGTTCCTATGAAATGTATACAAAGGAGAAAAGTTAAGAGAGAGATGAAAGGAGTGATTAGAAAGAAGCTTATATCTAAAACGTAGACGGGTAAAGGCAACTATTTGAGACTTGGAGAGATCAAGACCCCGGAACTACAGGTGAGAGAAATTAGAGGGGAAATGCTTCGATGACAAGAAGCGTAGGATGGAAGAATTAAAGACCATTTGTGGTGCTAGGCATTCCAAATGAGCTTATGGTGAATTGAAAGATTTTCAGAATGCGGGATTTTAAAAGGAGAAAAGTTTATGCATTTTGTTTTTGGCGATAATAGATATATATAACCCATAAAAACCGTACTTGCGTTTGGACCCAGAAAATCAATGAAATACTTTCCAAAAGATTCTTTGGTGTATTTAACAAGGATATCATAAGCGCTAAATTATCTTCAATGAGTAACTTTAATTTGGTTAGTTTTTATTTTACTGAATTTATCAGTTGTGAATATTATTGCCATTTTTTTTTTATATATATTAGTCTAGCCGGTAGAATGCCAAAAAGCGTATAGTTATTTTTGTTGAACATATTAGTGTTTTTTTTATTTAAAATTATTTTTAAAACAATATTTTGATTTACTTCTAGATCAAAAAAAAAAAAAATTTAACTCTGCCCCAATTCAGGAGACTAAATTAGTAAATTGATTGATAGGAGGCGAAATAAATATTTTGAATATTTTGAAGCGATAGCATATATTTGGGTTTGACAAAATTATACAATATGAAACGTGGCTTATTATATAAGTTATTTATATTATATTTATTTATTTAACGCCATTTTTTCGGCAATTACAAAAAGACAATTTAAAAGTATAATTTTGTGTACAGAAATTAATATACAAAAAAATAATATTTAAATTTAAAAATAATGTTTTTACATCGAGAGCTTAAGATTAATTTGTGTTCAGTAATTAATATATAGAAGATTAAAATATGTTAAAAAATAATGTGTTTACAT
>JAIPRL010011888.1:0-12812 GCA_025469235.1 Pemphigus obesinymphae
AGTGAGGGAATTACCCATTACTCATTACTTCATTAGTAACATAGTTTTAAACTTTAAGTTTTAAAAAATGTAAGTCGACTAAAAAATTTTTCAGTTGTGAAGGCCTCTACATTATATGGGCCCTGGGTCGCCCACAACCCTAAATCCGGCCCTGGACTTAAGTCTTTCATGAGCCATTGTGTTGCAAAGTTTTATTTTCACGACGGCCAATTTTGAAAATGCACGTTCGCACGAACTGCATTCAGTCACAGGAATAGTGGTGAAAAGTATTATTACATTATAAAAATATACATAAATTTGTTCTATCATTTGTAATTAGGATATTAATTCAATTATTAATCGTCTTAGAAGTTATAACTGTTAATTTATCAATGAAATCTAAAATAAGGTGTGCACTTCGCTCGTCGTGTGGAAGTACTTATCGGATAGGATACCTACCTACTCTTGGTAGATGTATTGCATTTGAAAGCAATGATGTCATTTAACTCGAAAAAAACGATTTTGAGTGCAGCTTCGGTGTACTTTACATAACTATTAATATTAATGATGTTTTCAGAAAATTAAACATTATATTAAAAGAGTAATCGTAGAAAAAAATAAACATCCTTGGAAATGGAAAACCACTAGCTGCCTCACTACGCTCAAAATTTAAAATACTTTTTTTCCGATGATATTTTAAATTTAGTTAAACAATTAAAGTAATGCACAACTAACGTTACATTAAATTTTTTTTGGTATTAAAATCTAATTTTAACAACTATTTGGACTTAATACCTCAAAATTGATAATTTTGTTGAAAAAATTTAAATGACTACAGATTTTTGAATTTGATTAGAGTAACGTATATTTAACATTGTATAAAATGTTCAGGTCTTAAAACCCAAAATTACCCCTTTTAGAACGTAGAAACCTCAAAATCTAAAATGTCTATAAATAGCCCACAATTGAAAAAAATTTAATTAACGAGAATATATTACTAAATTAAATATTCGTTGTAAATTTCAAGATTTAAAGTTATTATTTTCGAAATTACGTAGAAATAAAAAATCTCGATTTGACAAAATTGTATTTTTGCTGTTTTTTCGTCTATTTTGGGTAGTTTTTCCTTATACACAATAAAAACACAACATTTATAATAGTAGATATAATTTAAATTAGCCACAGACGTATAAATATTGTTATGAATATATTTGTTATTACAAATATTTGTTTTTTGCTATATTTAGCACAGAACACGGTAATTCAGACAAAATTTAAATTTGCGGCTGATTGTGCAGGTCGTGCCTGTGTATGATAGGAACGACACGTAGATACGCCTATGTATGTATGTTTTAACTTGTATTTTGGCCGGAACATCCTCTAATTTGTAAATAATCATTCATTCCTAATAATTCACACATATATATATATATATATATATATATTTTTCTACCCCTCTATTTTGTTACCTTATTTATTTATTTGTTTTTTGTATTACCATATGTCATGAATTTACCAGTTTTTGATTTTTTTTTTTTGATTTTTTCCTATCGTCCCTTTAGTTGTAAGATACGATAATCGTCCTATAGGTTAAGTGTAAATTTTACAAATCCGGTATGCTCCGATCTTTACAAAGATCTCGGCTTCCGGTTGGCGAAATCTGTGAATGGATTTCGTCAATGAGTTTCCGGTCGGTTGACCGAGCGAACGGCTCAGTCTTCTGAGGATTTTGAATTTTTAATAAATATACTCTTCAATGAGTACCAAACAATCATCACTGCTCTCTCACTCAGACATGTTTTTCTAATAATTATAACAAATTATTTGTTTGTGCACGACGAACGATTGACGAAAAATGCCGTCCAAACTTAGCGCCGCACATACAAAAATAACAATAGAAATAACCGCCGCGCACAAGCTGAGCATGTGTGATGTGTCTACCGATCATGTAAACGTCTACCTATTCAAAATAAAACCATTTCAAACTTTGTCTATTCAAGAAATGTAATTTATAACACACGTTGTTTATTGACGATGTCGATTCAACATTATGATGATTCTATTCAATGTTTTTCAAACTTTTGCCATTCATTCAATCCAGCATAAATGTGGCTTTGTTTTGCATGTGTACCTACCTATATACTATATATGATGATCATTATACAATAAAGGTACATCAAAAAGTATATCTAAATCTTTATTCTTGTTGACACGAATGAGTTCAGAATTGTTCAAATAACAATAAATTATGAAGATATGGAGCTCGTTTTAATTTTTTTTTTTTAAGTAAGTCAATACTTTACATTTAGAACCTTAGAGGCAGAGGCATTTAAGCATAAGTTATTAATTAATACCTTAAGGTCACACCATTATTGTAATCAGGATAAATCATCTTGAAGAAATATGGTTTCATTAGGGATTTTAATAATAGAAAATAGTTTAAGGTCATCGGAAAATAATAAAGAGCGGTGCAATATATACCTGAAATTACATTAAATAATAGTTGCAGTAAAAGTTTTTATATTTATTAACATATATAGCTTCCTATTTGATATAAAAGAGACTGACGATGAACTAATAGGGTTACGAAAACCTAAGCGATATAATTTAACTGCTAGAATATGATTGATTGTGTCAAATTCTTTAAAAAAAAATCGGTGTAAATAACATTCACCAGATGCCCTACTTTAAATTCCTTTGCCTCAGACATAGTGTTGAAATTCTATATAGAAGATTTGCATGTGAAATCATTATATAATAAACCTACCGGACATAAAGCCATGTTGCTCATCGATAATAATGTTTGTAAATTAAATAATATAATATATATAGCCATATAGGTAGTATAAAATATTTTTAATCAATGGTATTATATAATAGTAGGTTGTTATTTAATGGCTTAATGCAAAAAATAAATTACCTTTTTTGGAATTATTATGATATTGGTATAGGTATACCTACTGGATTCTGGTAACATAATATAGACAATTTAAATCACATTTGTTGTAGATTACCATATAATTTATAAATCACCACCTCGTGATGGTAAAAAAAAAATAGTAGGTAGTAAATTATTCGTAAGAAAATAAAATTATATAGATCGGCCGATATTAACTTATTTTGTGATTTTAAATATATTTTAGAATATTGTAAAAATAAACGCGAATATGATAGTTTTTTTATACAATAATTACAAACATATAAATTCAAGTTAAATGCGACCTTTAGCTATAAGTCCCCATTAGGTTAAAAGAAAAAAGTTAAAATCAGTTAAATGTATAAGCCGTTGTCGTTTATCTCATAAAACGGAATTTCGCGTAGGTATAAAATAGTAACGGCACCGAGCCTTTTAAAGCTCCATTAATATACCTACCTACGTACCTATTTACCTATACTGATCTATTTTTATAGATTATTATTAAAAATGTTGCATTCAAATTAGATTTATTTAGATTTTAGATAAATAGAATCTATTTTAGTATTTTGTTAAGTCTTAACTAGCTCTAACTAGATCAATTTTTACTCAATTCAAATATATATTTTTTTAATTGACTAAAAAAGAAAAAAGTCAAATAAAATGGCTACTTCAATATTTAAAAAAAATTAATTTCATAAAAAAATATTTTTTGAATTTTTGAATTGTTTTTTTTTAACTATATATATATTTTTTTAAATTATATTATCAAATTGGCAAAATGATATGTTTCATGTAACTCAACCTTGAACCTATACATACTCGTACTAATATTTTGCAATCTTGAATAAAATATAATCTTAGCTTAAGGTACCTAAAAATATTTTCTGTAATTGTTAACCCCTAACAAGATACATATTATATATATATATAACTATATTTATATCTGACTTTGGATCTAAATTTAAATATTACTACTCAATTTCTTGCAAAATTCTTCCCTAAATTATTTATGTTTCCCACTGTTCTTCAATGTTCTAGTTCTACCGAGCACAATTTGACAATAAGTGATTAAAAATAGTAAAAAAAAAATCGAGTCATATAGCAATTCACAATAGAATTTTGCGCAGATTTGATGATAAATTAGGGGACGTTCAAGTATTACATCAACACATTTTGCCTTTTTAGACCTCCTCCTCCCCCTTTTCAACAAATGTCTGACGACCCTCCTTTATTTAAAAAAAAAAATTCGAATTTTTATACGAATAAATTAAAAATAAATGAAAAATTTTGTTACATATTTATTTTTATTTTTTATTTCTGCTAACGTGGCATGGTTCTAACACCCCCCCCCCCACCTTGTCAGCAAATGTAAGCACACTACAGACCTCCTCCTCCTAGGTGCTTACGTAATATTCGAACGCCCCCTTATCAAATTGATAACATCATTTTTCGTTTATTCTGAAAATTTGTTTAGATATCATCAAAAATCCAGAATTTTACATTGATTGAAAAATAGCAGGTATATATATTTTATACGTCATACTGAACATGAATATCATATATAGAAGATCATGCATTTTTCAACTGCTAGGGGAGCATAGCTGTGTTGTTTTACATTTATTTGTATAAATAATAAATAATAATAATTAGCACTTGATTCTTAATCATTAACTTTATTTATTTATATGCAATAACATTTTATAATATTTATGGATCACACGAAACATGAACAACACTACTATATGTAAAGTCATGAAATACCACTGGCGAGTGCTCCAAGGCACACATCACAACAGTGGTACCACATCTATAACAATAGCCATTTTTTTTAAATTATTATATAGGTAGGTCAGAAAATTATTTTCTACTAATATAGGGCCGTATAAAAAATAATGAAAACTATATTATTAAAATGAATAATATATTTTATACATACGTCATACGATAAGGGCAAGTTTAATGTTTCTATAATATGTTATTAAATATAGGTAAATATAATTATATTAATGTAGCTTTTTGTTTACATACCTATAGTTTTCGACAGCAAACATATCCATATAATAGCCCAGTTTAATATCAACTAATTAATTTGAAATTTTTACCCTGCTGCGGGTAACTACTATAACTACTATAAGTACTAATAAGTAACAACTACAATTAAATATAATATATAATATATTATTATGAATTTATGATATATCTGATATCAGATAAATAATATGTATATAGGTAGTAAGTACGATACATATTCAATTTTAATAAAATATAGTTGTACAATAATCAATAAGTATTTATAGTATATATATTTATGGTTACATTACAGTTACAATCCGACATTGATCTATGGAAAGGCGAAAAACCCACCAAAACCAATTGTTCAACCGCATTTCATAATGTTCGAAGGAAAATGTCTCTCCTTTAATGGATATACAAAACAGACTGTCATGGAATCGCCCGTAGACACGTATAGAATACGTCGTGTTAAAATAACATACTTCTTGGTCGACGATACAATTAGCGTCGTGGAACCCATTGTAGAAGTAAAATTTTTTCTATGATATTTCCTAAAATACATATATTTTGTATGTTGTTTTAGGTTTTTTATTCCATAAAATATGGATTTATTCAAAACATAGATAAATTTTAAAATAATAATGTGATATAGGCGATATAATATAGTGTATATAGTACCTATATTATAGTATATTATATTATATATAATTTTTGACTATCCATAAAAATATAAAATAAATACCCGAATGAAATACCTGAATTACCCGTCTTCGCCCGTGTGTATTTTTTTTTTTCATATTTACAAATTTACAATATTATTTTAAAATATTATGGGTAACATTGTTGAGTGCGAAAATTGTTTATGCTTAGTCAGTCTATTTTACTTTTTTTTTATAATACTTCCTTGTATACAATATTTCTGGTTCTTCCTTCAGGAAGCAGTATTACGAGACTATCAGGAGAGCTTAGGTACACGTGAACAGGCAACGTATAATTGGCCATGGGAGAAAGAGTCATTCCTTAAATCCACTCCTGCCACTTTCAAAGGCTGTCCTTGCGCTTTGTATTATAGTACCTATATTATAATATATATAATTTTTGACTATCCATACAAATATAAAATAATTAATATATAGGTACTCGTCATATATAATAATTTTTATATAATATTATATATACAATTTGAAAGTGGAAGTAATTAAGTGCCTCGTTAATTCAGGGTTTTTGCACTTCAGAGATTTACTTTCTGTAAATTTACGATACGAACATTTTACATTCCATGTTTTTATCATTCCGGGCAGTTATTTTCTGGAAAAATACAGCTTCTCGTGTGTTTTTTAAGATTTTGCTAAAAAAAAAGTCGGGGACGGGTCAAAATATTTTTTTAACAAAAGAGTACCTACAAATTAATTAAATTAAACGACTTGAAATATTATTGTTCTAAAATGTACAGTTATTTAAAGTTTTTACTTGTTATTGCAAAAGAGTTCTTTACGTAAGAACTTTTATTTAACACCTTCAACCCAAAAAAGTTTACATATGTATAAAAACGATTTTTTAATTTCTTTATAATTTACTAAAAAGCAGTCAATAGTTTTGAAAATGTTATCACATCAACGATATACAGCAGTAAATAATTAATGTAAATTTATAAAAATTGATGTACATTTTAAGTCTCTGTATGACATTACACGAACCTATTATCTGATTTGTAACAATTTGGGGGCGTTCAAGTATTACGTAAGCGCTTAGGGGGAAGGGAGGGTCTGTCATGTGCTTACTTTTGCTGACAAGGGGGATGGAAGGGGGTTAGAACTATGCTGACGTCAGCAATAATAAAAAAATTTTAAAAAATATGTATGTACTTATTTTTATCAAAATGTGTAAAATAAAATTCAAAATATATAACAAAATTTTTCATTTATTTTTAATTAATGTATATGAAATTCGAAATTTTTTTTTTTAATAAAGAAAGTTTGCCGAACAAATGCTGACGTAATAAAGTAGGGGTCGGATATTTGCTGACAATTGCTAACAAGGAGGAGGAGGGGGTCTAAAAAGGCCAAAAATGTGCTGACGTAATATACTTGAACGCCTTTTTTCAGTAATTTTCAATAGTTTTTCTTTAATTTAAGAAAAGTCCTGGGAAAATCGAAAATATTAGGTACCAAAAAAGTACCAACTATACTAGAACGAATTTTTTATCAGAAACCTCTTTACTTCAAAGCTTTTACTCAACTTTTTCAAACATAAAAAAAGTGTATAAGTACCTAGATATACCTATTATATGCATATAAAAAAAATATATAGGTATATTAAAGATTTTTATCTAGTATACGTATTTTATAATTAATTTATTATTTAAAAACTATAAACTAATTTCATAAATTGTTTTAATACAATTTTTTTTTTTAAATAATTATTTTTATTTATAAATATTTACAAATAATAAAATTCAATCACAAGTATAACATGAATAACACATACCTACATACCTACTATAGATTTAATATTAGAATATATAAAAATGTATAGGTAACGAATAAAATTGGTAACCACTGCAGCAACAAATATATTGTATAAGAGCGAACGGATGGACGTAGAAACACACTGTTTGAGCATATTAGATTTCCTACAGTTTCTATTTTTCTAGTAACCATAATACTAACGAATTGTAATTTGTAAGGACGGTTGGTTGTCCGATCAACAATGTCCATATTATAACTATGATAACGAATCGATAGGACCGATGGACGGACACAGCGGTGATATAATAAAAGCCAAAAGGTATCTATATATATATATATTGAAACCTATTAAATGATAACGGACGTTGCGTTCCTTCATGAATAAATAAGGAACACTAATAGACGTGAAAAATTGAGAATAATAAAAACATTTAAAATTAAGAAACGGCTCCGTCTCCTTATGTCCCTGCTTCCAATTCAACCACATGCCAATATACTATATACGCTTAACTACATACCTGGTTTAAACCTATATACCTATACATTATCCATTATATACGAGTAGATTTATTTACTTTGTTATAATTCCCACAATCCGCTCTTTTTACACGTTAGCTGTTTAATTTTTTTTTTAAATAAATTAGTTTTATCTTTATACATTTTTATATTATGTACGTGGTTTTAATGTACCGCATACAGAACGCAGGTTACGTCCAGGGGTGTCTGCTGAAACGCGGTCACATACCAAACCCGCACCGCAATAACAGAACTTGGCACTGGTCCGACTTAAACAACGGCGTGGAACTCGAATTCTATGGTATTGTGTATCGATTGTGCAATTGTGACCATTTCACCAAACAGTTCTTGTCGAGACAGGGCTTGTCGATGAAACCCGATGAACCGGTGCCCGATGACCCATATATGATCGCCAGACGCGAACAGCTACGACAACAGCAGTCGAGAACGTCGATGACCGCATATGCCAGTCGGTCGGTCGAAGACGACAAGCTTAAACAGTTCTTAGAATACGACGGTAAAGTGCTGAGGTATTATTCATTTAAGTGATATCATTATATTAGTTAGACATTTTTTTAGACAATAATTGTTGAATTGAATGAAGCGTAGTGTTGTAGCTACAAGTCAAAACGCCCCGGTACCCAACACAATTTTTACGCCCCTAAAATAAGCAAAAAAAGGCATTTGTATAAATTTCCCTGGAAATCGAGAAATTGACTTTAAAAATCACAAATAAGCAGAAAAAAAACTACTTGCCTAAGATTGTAGGAAGTGAGGAGATAATAAAAGTGTATAGCGCCCTTGGGAGTTCGGAGCCTAGGGGCTACGCCACTAATGAAACATAATACGATGAGGCTGTTAGTAAGTATCTTATTTGTTGAATTTGTAATTAATCCATTAATTAATTTTTAATATATTTGAGACCATATAATAATACTCGTATATATAGTTATAGTTATAGAAACTTAATATAGGCTAAAGATGAATTAAAATTAAAGATAATGTTAAATTTGTATTTACGGCATGGTTTTTTTGGAATTTTTGGAATATGTAGGTACATATAGTAAGACGTTACGTAACTACTGGAATAGGGCCTTTCGGCGTATAACCATTTCTATATATAATGACGTTTCAATGATTACCTATAAATTATTAATATTAATAAATACCTATATAATATTAAATTAATATGACTTACTCATTTACTAAAAATTAAAATTATATAACACACATATTCATATATTTAATACAGTGTGATTCTTTTTAATTTCAATTCGTAAAAATATATGTATACAAGTTTTTGTATTAGATAATGGTTTTATTTCCTTAGGTTTAGTATTAATAATATATGAAAATTATATATTCCTTAAATTGTATTATATTATAAGTAAGTAGGTATTTTCATTGTTGATGATTTTTTTTTAAATATTATATAAGAAATAGTAACCTGAAATTCTAATACTCCCTATGGGTAGGTATATATTATCTTATTTAACATCCCTTGTATATTTTTGGTTTTATACTTTTTTTTTAAATGGCAACATATTTTTAACTTAAGATGACGCTACACTGACGGTTTTCAGTGGTAAAACATGTTTACGCAAAACATTGAACAAATCATAATTAGGTAATAGCATTTTAAGTTTAGAAGAAGGGAGTAGATACTTAGTTCGAGGTCGTAAAAATTGTTTCTCGACCCTCCACACATCTTATCTAAACTTTAATTGCTTAAAAAATAAACTGTTGGTTCAATTTCGATATTGATAATTAATATTGATTTAAAATATTCAGCATCGGAATATCAAGTCAAAAATATAAGTTGCCATATTTTAAGAAATGTATAAAACTTAAAAATATAAATATTTTTAAATAATATTTAATTTAATTTATTTATCTCCGAAATGTCCTAGACTCTTTAAAATATTCAATTCGGCTTCAGATTCAAAATGTATTTATACGTATTTATATTTTTGTAATTCTACTGCATGAATTGTAATATAAAATTCACATCTTAGTTTTTCTCATTCTCTTCCTCTCAACGACGCCCCAATATTAACTCATTTTAAAATTTTAGATTAAAGCCTAAAATTTGTACATGGTATTAAATAAAATATATATTACTCAATGCTCTTTGATTATAGTAAAATAATTATAATTCCTTGTAGCATAAAATTTAGAAAATCTAGAGGAGAAGGATAATCTGTTCTCTCTAAATCAATTAGCACTGTTATTAGATACCTACCTATGTTTTTTGTAGATCCAAAAGAACCAAAAAAGTATGTATAATTAAATCAGGGAGTTTACTGCCACCCTATATATAGGTATAGGTAATTACCTAAATACTTGTACAGGTTCGCATAATTACTTTGGGGTAGTTTATTTGATATAATAAATAATAATAGGTACGTTATTGTTATATTTACCTATACACTAATTACTAATAAATCGTTTGAAAGGTTTTACACAGCGTGGAATGACAACGAATTCGAACCTGCGGAATGGAAGTTCTTCGTCCTTTTGTACTTTATGGCTGATGACCAGGTAGAAATTTATGAATCGAAAGACTTAGGTTTAAACTGTGATGGGAATCCATTCCCAGTATTTCTGGGTAAAAGTAAACTGCCAAAGGATTGGTCAAATTTACCTTGTAAGTACCTATACGTATACATATTTTGTAACCTTACTGTCTAGTGTCTATTAATACTAGCTAATTTCTATTACCAACTTTATTAAACATATTTCAAATAAATATAACCCGACACTGATGTATAAATATAAAAAATTGTGTTGTTTGTAAGTTTATGATCCAATCACAACCAATGTTTGGGAATTTGTCAGCACTTTGTGAAAAAGATATAGGTACATGGAAAATAATTTATAAACATCTTTGAAAAGTGGAATAAAACCAAGATATCGCTCGTTCCACTAATAATAAGGCCCTTTTTAATAGTTAATTGCCAGTGAAGTCCTCGGTACCCAGTCCAACCCTGCTATCAATCATGACAAAATGTTGTCAACTATAATAAAAGACGAAATAATAATGTGCGTCACGATACTTCTACGTAATTAAATTTAACCGTAAAAATCTAGAACCTAATGGGGGACTAGATTTTTTAGGGCGATGCACTATTGCAGTTTTGATCAGTGACAACACAAATAAAATACCTACCTAATAATAAAAAGAATATATATTAAAAATATTTTTAAAAAAATGGAAATAATTCAACTTCTATAGAGCTAAACGCTAAAAGCGCTAAGGATTACGTCACTTTGTACGAATTTTCAATGTGTATACATACCCCGTGACGGATCTAATGGAGGTAAATATACAATTGCCACCTGGGCCCTCGTTCAAAAAGTCCCCCTGGGCCCCGTAAGAACAAAAAATGTACATTTACAATTATAATTTTATAATTTAAATTTATTTTTATGATAATTCTTAAATCACAAGAATTATTTATTACTCACAGTAATTTATAAAATATAATAGGTAGGTATCATGAAAATAATGTAAACACTAGAGATGCCCAGATGCATATTTTTTGCACATATTACTACTATTGATTAATTATTAATTATTTTTTTATTTATAATTAAATAATTAATTTATTGCATATTCAACATTTCAGTAGGTACCTATTATAATTACAATGAGTATCAAATAACATAAACGGTAGGGATTGTCTACCGGCCATCGTCCGATTACTGTACCTATATTTTATATTTACATTATTATTAACGATTTGTGGCGTTAAAAATAAAAGACTATATTTTTTTTACGATTGCGTTTTTATTCATACTAATAAAATAGTAAATACTCAACATATTTTAATGCTAGTAGTGCCTAGTACATATTATAGTCAAAACTGTTTAAACATACCAGGAAATATGGTGTACCTAACTTGGGGTTTTTTTGAGGTGGGGTTAGGTTATATATAATTACAGTTACAATATTCTATAATATTATTTATTAATGATGGGTATTATATTAGTAATTTATTCTTTATAAATTACATAGGTACCTACTTCACAATTTATTTTTATATAAGTACCTACAATATGTAGATACCTATATTCTAAGATTACTTATTTAATTTACAAAAGTATTGGTGTTCAAAAATATAAAAACTTTGGTACCTACCTACATATGTATCTATCTATAACTTTAATATGGAGTTTTTATGGTTCCTTTGTAACATATTTTTTATTTTTTCATCAACTAAAACTATTTAATTAGGTAGGTATATTGTAATTTCAGATGATTCCATTGATTGCATGTTTAACTACCTACTTAAAAATAAAAAATAAATAAGAGTAATTTTGCTATATTGGTAAGGCAAAGTATAACTTACAAAAACTAAAAGTGTAGCACTTCGATCTATACTTCCTTACGTATATGTATATACAGCTATGGTTATACCCAATATTTTAAATATACTTAACATCTGAAGAAATCAAGGTTAAATGAATTTCATAAGTATACCTACCTATAAATAGGTAGATATACCTACCTACCTAGTTAGATATACCTACTAAGTATCTTATTATTCATATAACACATAGACATATAAAGACTATTACTTAATAATTCTTAAAAAAGTTATGAAACTAAAACATAAGAAATTATTTAATATTTAAAATAATATTTTACACTTAGCTATACACTATTTTATATCTATATTCTATATACCAGATATCTACCTATGTATATTACATAAATAAAATAGTACTATTTTAGATTCTGAGCGTAGCGAGGGAGCTAGTGGTTTTACAATGATGTTTATTTTATTTATTTATTTTTTTTTTCTCTGTTAACAAATTTACTACCAGAAGGAGTGCTCCGATCTTTACACTCATACCCTGTTTCCGGTAGCAAATTGCGTCTAGTTGGTACTTTTGAGAGGTCATTTTTCGATTTT
>JAIPRL010011889.1:0-12806 GCA_025469235.1 Pemphigus obesinymphae
TTGAATGCAATGATTTATCATTGCTTTCAAATTCAATACATCCACCAAAAGTACCCTGCCCAGTAGCGAAATGCATCCACCAATACTGACACCCGACGAGCGAAGTGCTTCCACAACCTACTGACCGACTTTTTATTTTTAAATATTGTATTATTGTTATTCATTTGGTCCAAAATTGCGTTTTGTTTATTTTAAAATTAACTTTATTTGTCAGGGTATCCATTTTTATAAGATTCTCAAAACTTCAAAATTAGGAACTATTAAAATATATAGTTTTTATTATTTAGTTATGAGAAATTAAAATATTATGCATTTATAAATAAATAAAATATTATAAACATTTTTATGGGAGAGTAGAAAATCTGAATCCCGTTAATAAACTAGATTACTAGATACAAGATACATACTATATAGGAAGAAATTTGAGTGAATGTAATTTGAATGATACTGGGATACAGGGGTGGACTGGTAGTCAATCGGCCCAGGGGTAAATAAAATTTAGTAGCCTTAAAATAGTGGTATATAAATCGCTTTGAAAAATAGAAAATATGCAAAAAAAAATTACCCCCACCACAAATATTCTACTGCTAATAAGAGATTAATACCTCATTTAAATCGAAAGTAATTATGTAGGTAGTAAGTTTATAGTTATAATTTTATAAGTCATAACATATAACAAACCATTTTTAAGTCAAAATAGTTTTTTGATACACACTATATTTAAAACATTATTTTTAATTTTTATTATATTTTAATTTAATTCGTTAAATTTAACATTTTGTTCATTAGGGTTGACATTTTTTTTATATAATCTAAAATATCTTGAAATCTTACTTCTTCCAGTAATTATTTTTCCATACGCATTATCATAAATCCTTCCAATTTTTCTTGGCCAAGTGAAGAACTTAGCCTATTTCTTATAATTTTTAATTTACTAAAACTACGTTCACAGTTAACCTGAGTGAATGATAGTGTTAGTGAATATTGATAAGCAAGAAATAAATTTGTAAAGGTAAATATCACTATTAAATATATCAACATCAATACTGTTGGAAATAAACAATTATTACCTTTCAAAATCCATTCTAAGGCTTTGTGTCTTGTCCACCATCTGGTATTTGTTTCAGATACTTTTTGTAACTTCTTAAGTTTTTGAGGACTAATATATGTGTTTTTATAACTTATATCTGTCCAAATGTTCACTCGCTTATAAGAGCAACTAAAAAAAGTAGCTAAGCGATTTTATAGTCCCAAAAGATTTTTAAAATCTATGTTTTTACATATATCCACTATACATAGATTTAATATGTGACTATAACACCACATATATACAGAATTTTGATTCTGAGATTTAATAAAATACTATAATCTGGAAAACGAACCACTCATATGCGCCATCAAAACCTTCATCAATTACATATTTAAATTCTAGCCCGTGTTCCAAAAAACAATCTTTTAGTAACTCGTATAATTTTTTCCCGTAGGAACTTTTGACTTGAACCATTGCAAACAGTATTTCATTTATTTGACCGTTTGCGATATAACGAATACATATTGAAGCCTGATCAATAACACCAATGTCTTGTGTATTATCTACTTGTATACTAAATTTTTGTTCACTAATTTCATTTTTTTATTTTGTTTCTTATAAACAGCAAATTTCCCTGAATTACTTTATCAACAGCAGTTTTAGATAAAAAAAAAGTAACCAATGATCCTTATCCTTTGGAATGTAATTTATTATTTTGTTGTAATTTAATTTTTCTTAATTCGCTTTTTTGTATGTAACGTTCTAAATATGTATTTAATATTGAATCTCTTTTAGCAGCAAATTGTATAATTTCCAGAAAATTACTGGTGTTTCATTTGTTGCAGGTCTTCTATAAGGTAAATTTCTACGTCCGAACTACATCAAAAACATGTTTATTATTTTCAATCTCTTTTTTCTCAGCATTAACTAGATTTAGATTAATAACTTCAATTGATACTTTTTTAGATGCACGGAAATAATTTAAAACTGCATTACAGTGAACATGAGAATTTTTTTTTAATACAGGACTTATCATATATAAGGACATATAAAAACTTTCACTACCAGCCTGAATTTTATCATTTTGACTGGCCCAGGGGGAAATCTCCCCCTAGCACTCCTGGCCAGTCCGCCCCTGCTAGAATAATTGTAAATTGTATAGATTTTAAGATTTTTTAAATTTTTTGATCTGATTAAAAATGATTTAACGATTTAATAATATTATTGAAGTACACAACCTTAAAATTGATTTTATACATAGGATTTAATTTACGATTAGAATAATAAAAAAATAAAATTTTCCATTATTTGGAGATCTCGATTATTATTAATGTATAATTTTATCATTTAAGCTCAAAGTCCGTGAACGCTGATAAATTTAATATTAGTAATCAGTTCTAAATTGTAGTTATATTTTATTCATATTATAGTAAGGTAGTTAATCATTATTTTACTGTATACGTAACTATTTACGATTCAGTCAAGGTAGATAAAACTTAAGACCAAATATGTTTAAATAATATAACATGCGAATAAACATAATAATTTTAGTATTTAATACTAATATCTAATAATAATCATTTTATTTTAATATTGTACAATATTTTAGTTTTTCTAAAACAATTTGTTCATAATTTTTTTATTATTTAGATATATCTATGTGTTAATTATTATTAATTATAAATAAAAAAAAAATTTAATTTAAATTATAAATAATTATTTATTACCGTATGGCACCTAATACTCAACAGATACAGATAAACAAGTATAATCAATATTCATTAGTGTACCAAAGACTATTGAAAAGCCAAATCAATTCGGTATTTTGGGTAACTAACAAAATAAAAATATAATAAATTAAATATTTAATCATCTGTATATTATAAAACCGTTAACTTTTTGTTCTATTTTGAATTCCCGTTTTTTTCGTAATGACGAATTAAATTAATTTAGGAAACTTTTAATAATTGTTTTTCAATTATGGTTTAATTTGTTTAAAATCACAAAAATATAAATATTGAAAAATATGTGTTATAAATTAAACTTATAAGCTATAAGGCCTTTCGTTCACCAAAGTAACATGATGCATGCAGATATGAAAAAGGATTTATTAGGTACCTATATAACACATCATATAGGTAACATTTTATTTATAGATACAGTTAATCCATCAACCGATCTAATTTGTTTAAATTAATTTAATTAATAAGTTGTCTATTAATATAATATTTATTACCTTTTCTTTAAATTCCATTCTTAGAAGATTTTGGTAGCTTGCAGTATCTTTGGTTTTTATTAATGTACTGGATGCACCAAATTTCTTTCGTCTAGCAATCCAATCTCTGACTTAAATTGTTTTATTCTTTCTATTTTTCCTTTTTTTCAACTCCTGGCCCAATAAATGGGAAATAATAACAACACCTGCGCAAATTACAGCCTCCGATATCTTGACAATACTACTACACACTAGTTACTATTTGATAGCATAAAAGCTAGAAATAATTTTCTATACGAGCCATGTCGATTAAGACTCGATTACATTTGGTGAATTTACTCGCTAGTCACTGGCGATTTTACTTGCTGCTACTAAACTCGCTTAATGTAATCGGGATTTTTTTTTAAAATTCATTTATATACTCCATTCTATATTTTTAAATTATTTATCCCCTCCTTTATTTGCTAAAACTATATCAACATACGATTGATTTTAAAATGGTAATATATGATATAAATTATAAATTCTTAAATAATATATTTTTATAAGAAATTTGACGTATTGATTTTTTAACCCTAATTATTATAACCCAAGTAACAAGCATTGAAGTTTAAGATACGGCAGAGTGATAAATACCACAGAATATAATAACTACTTTAATTGTTACTTAATTAATAAAACACATCTTATTATCATGATATTATATACAAATTCCATATTCCTCTTATTTCTAAACTTAAATTTGACAGCAAGAATGTAATTTATGATCCATTAGGATATAATTGGGAAATTATAAATTATACTTGACTTTGAAAATTTGATATTTTAGATAACTTATGGAAACTTTCGGGTATATCTAAACCTAAATAAGAATAGCCCATAAATTATATTTTTATATATATACCTATGGTCGATCTTGGGAATATTTTGCACTATCAAAATATATATAAAAAATTCCATGAAAAAATATAATATATTTAAAAAAAAGTAACCTATAGATTATATTATAAATAAAAGTACCTTAACCAATTATATCCTATTTTATTAGAATTATTATAAATATATATAGTATACAGAGTTACGTAGTGTATTAGCATGTAATAGGACTATTTGACATATTCAAGGACTTATATTCTATTCCATATTTTTAAGTTTTTTTTTTTAATAATTATTATATTTCGACATTATAAGAAAAATATTTGAAATATAACAAACATTATTAGGAACTAAAAATTTTATGTCGAAATATTAAGAAAAGAAAGTGGCGATTTTGTAAATGTATTATTTTTATAAAATTGTAATGCTTTACTAAAGTTTAATCATTTATTTTTTACAATTTTTAAAAGTTTATGATTATAAATTTGAATATTTTTTTTTTAGCTTTTCAATGTTAGTTAAACAAAATTTGTAAAAATAATAATTCAATTTAAAATACATTAATTTTAGTTCAAGTGTGTAATAATTATAAAAAAATATTTTAATATTGAACAAAATTTATTTTATCTTTCAAATATTGTTCTACATATAATAATTGGAAATTTTAATTAGTTCATTGTCTGATTTTTAAATATAGTTATTATAGAAAATTTATTTCCCTTGTCATAATTTAATTGTTAAAAAAAAGCATTGATTTCATAATTATTTCCATTTCTAAGGAAATTGTCTCTAACTTCGTATTTATTATAAATTGCTTAGTTATTATTTTTGATCTATTTGAATTTATGGTTTCTTTCTTTGTAATATTTGAATCTTAATTTTTAATCTAATCAAAACATTTATGTGTTCAAAGAACTCAAGAATATATTCTATTCAGGTATAATTTTTATTATTTTTACGATCAACAAGTATCAAAAGTAATAATGAGTGTAAATTCTGAGTAAATAATTTGTTATTAGTATAATGAGCCAGTGTTCATAGCCAAAACCATGAATGGATCTATTATCTTTATTATATTTTATTTCTTATATAGGTACTATCTAATTAAACTTAATTATTTGGTTAATGAAAAATATATTATTCTATATTTAGGTAGAATGATATATGCAGCGTTTAGAAAATTTGACCTCAGTTCTAAAAGGGAACTTGTTCCTTTTCTAGTTCCTCAAAAAATTTTAATCTCTAGATTCTAGAAATTCATTCCTTTTCGAACTTGTTTTTTCCCAATTCTGTGTAAAGAAACTATGTTTCAATTAAGTACGTTTTATTTTTATTTTTTTTTTGAGACATTATATTTGACCCATATATTAGCAAAATATCGTATTAAAATGGCGTTGTAATTCAAATTTAATCTATTAAATCTATGATACAAGCTTACCTATACGAATAAATATATGTATAATACAATTAAGTATACCGTGTAAAAACTGATAATAATATTCAGGTATTTATTATTTCATTTTCATTAATTAATTAATTATATATATATATATATATATATATCACTTAATTAATACTTTGTTAATTATAAAATGTGTTTTGTCTATTCATTATATTAAAATAATATAAATAATATAAATAAAAATAATAAATTACTATGGAGAGGGAAATATTTTCATTAATTTGTTTGTATACAATTGTGGATAACAGGAAAATGGATAACAAAAATAATAAATAGCTACTGTACTATAGATGATAGAGACGATGTTAAAAAACCTGTAGAGTGGAAAATGGTTAGTGACCTGTAGTGAGTTCAACAACATGAAATGTGGATATACTAAAATCATAGTGATATGTTTTTGTTTTTATAATACGTAAAAAAAACAAGTCTATACGAGGTATAGAAGGCACTTACGTAGCAACTATTGTGGATTATTTATGACATAAAATTAGTTGTTTTTAGTCATTTGCATAATCTTTTAATAACATCATACAAATTCCCAACTTATATATTTAAAGGGTATATAGTTAAAGTATTATTTAAGAACACATTAATATTATTACCAAAAAACTATAAAATGAATACTCTTTGAATAAATTATAACAGAATACACTAATAAATAAGTTGGTTTATAGTCTTATTTAGGTTAAAAAAAAACAAATATAATATATAAGAAACCAGTTATTGAAGTTTCATATTGACTATATACTCGTAGGTACATATCATTAACAACAGCATCACTCACTTATATGTAAAAAATTATTCATGAGGATGGATCATCGACGTTATTCAGTTATAAAAACATATTTATACTAAACAAAAAGGCATTTCACAATAGAGATTTGGGTAAAATACCGTTTAAAAGTATTTTGATTACATATTCCAAAAATTATAGTAGAATTATTTAATTAAAGTAAATTATTGTAAAATATAGTATATGTATTATAATTACATGACTATTACATATATGTCCAATTATTTAGCTCTTTTAACCCTTTCAGTCCCCATGCCATTAGAATGGCATAATGATATAAAATTCGTTATGAAATTGAATTAAAATTATTTCGTTATGTAATACATGAATATATATGTAAAAATACGTGTAGAATGCGTTAAAAATAATAACAATTTAATTCGGACCTTATATAAAACTACAATGAAAATTTATTGATAACAAACATGTTTGCTGGAATATTTAATTAATTATTTCACATTTCATTGTATTATCAAAAGAAAAACAAGTTCTAAAAATCTCATATTTTTTTTTTTTTTGTGTATAGACTGTATATTGTAAACATATTATGAAGTGATTTAGTTATTAACATTAATTGTTATCATTTTATCGTACCTTACATATTGTGCCATTACAATGGCAATTGGGCGTAATGTCGGAAAAATATGATGTAACTTACAAAACTTATTCAAAGAATCTCATAGTATGTATGTGGTAAATAAAGTTTTTATTTTACTTTCTATATTCTCTATTTTATTTTATTAACAATTAAGACTAAAGATTTATAAAAAAATATACAACTAAAATAAAGAATTGAACAGACTTTATTTACAATGTTTAGTATTTCATTAATTAACGCCCAATTGCCATCCTGATAGCATAACCTATTATGATCGTTCACGCCCAATTGCAAATACAATGGCACGATTCAATAAATCATGACTTGGTGATCAATAAATTTTGAAATAAAAAATACTTCTTAGTTAGGCATAGAATAAAACTAATTAGAAAGCAAGTTTTTTTTTTTTTTATCAGAACTTAATTTGGCACTGAAAGGGTTAAACGCAATGGTTTATCTTTGATTCACATTTAAAATAATAATAATATACTATTCTGTACGAAAAACAAAAATACAATGGATCAATTTCCATCATTTATATCTGTACGAGTTTTTTTTTAATATATTCATTGAAAATCATGTTATAGAATAGTTATGTAAGTCCTTGAAGTGGTATATATTTTATTTAAAATAGGTAAGTACTAATTTTCTTAGGCGTAATCTTTTTAATTAAAAGTGTTTCAACCAAATGTATTTTGATCGATAAGCAGTATATAATAAAATCACCACATTTGTCTATAATATATATTATATTATAATTGTCTTTATACATTCCTTAATTATTAGTTCATTATATGACTTTATATAATAAAAGGCTACATGATAGCAACGTCCATTTACCATTCTGAGAAGAAAACACTCCACACCTCTATGGAAAAAAGGTCACGTACCTACTGTAACTAGATTATTATGTAGATAACAAAGTTCAAAATACAATATTTACTTATTATATATTCTATTTTATATGGCCTTAACCTTAATGCACCATATAATCTATATTAATTCCAAAATCTATTATTATTTTTTTGATATTTACAGAAATTTTTTTTATAATCTGTGACTATATAAATGTGTTGTAAAACATATATATAGGTATGTGTATATATATAGATACTTACCTAGCTTTTTAAATTATGACATGATTTACTATTAATAATTAATAATTAAATTTAATTCTACGTAAATTGTACAAAAATTAGGTTTTATTAAACAATGTTGTTCAGACTTCATTTTTTGTCTTTTTTTTTTAATATTCATTTATTTGTTTTCAATTACAATATGCTATTTTTATTTGGTCTTAATGCTCAAAGGGATGAAGTACCTCACTCGGTCGTATTTATCTGGCATATGCACAACATAGTAAAATCGGGTTTGTATTTCCAATTACACGAACAATGGGTTGATTTTAGAATATGATGATTGATGACCTAATTAATAATATTGAATAATAATTAATAAAGGAAACATGATTTATGGCATGTAAGAATTTTCAATATATTTAATTTCAAGTTTTTTATAAGTGAACGAATAATATGATTAATAAATTATGAACATTTTGCTTAAAATTTGATTAATCGAAAATAAAATTTCTTTTTGTCGTAGATTATGTTCCTTTAATTATGATAATAGGTTAATATATCCTAAAATCAGTGTGTGATTTTAATTGTTTAATAACAAAACCGATTATATTTTTATATTAAAAGAAGTAAATTATTTAATTAATTTTTAATAATACTCAAAATATTGACTATTTATCATGAAATGATAATGTACAGTCTTCTTAATTGTTATAACAATTTTTATTTTTATTTACCAATCATATTTCATTTAATGTAATATCATAATATTTTGATATTTTTGAATTACAATATACATGTATAACTACTCATGTGTATATATTATATTCTTCATATATTATACTCATTTCAACATAGCAAAAAAATAAGTAAAATATATATCTAATATGTATAAATAGGTAAATAAATTGAAAATTTAATTTAAATAAATAATAAATGATCTGTTACACAAACAAAAGTGTAAAATGTAGGTATATGGAATTCAGTACTTAATCATTATGTAATTTAATTATTAATTTAAAACAGCAAAGCATAGTGACAAGTTAAAATATAATCATGTTTCAAATAACGACTTAATAATAATCCTCCAATCATAATAATCATTCCAGAACATTAACGTGTAACACATATTATTACAATTCAAAGGCAATACAATTACATCAATGTTAATATTTTATAAAATATATAATATTATATTCAACTCTAGTCGAGATGTCAAAACACGTGTTTTGTCGCTCGAGATTCAATGTTCAACTCCCAGGTAGGAAATGAGGTAGCTAAGGATATTTTTCTCACTGTTGGCGTCTGGTCTCTGGTGGAAACCGGCAAAAATGACCAAATCCTGTTCATCAACTTGGTAGCTATGCTTGTAGTTGCTATCAAGAACCATCTTTGACACCCCCAATATATGAAATGCAAACATAATCAAGTTAGAGTTTGGGACTATTTGGAGTTTGGAATATTTAGTACAATAAAATTAAATTATAACTCTTAATTTACCTTAGGTATTCTTAATTGAAGAATTCAATTTCTCTAAGAATAATGAATAGAATCTCTTGATAAACATTTTTAAATGGTATATTTAAGGAGATATTTAGTCAGTGTTCAGAACTCTTAGTTGAAAATTGAATTCATTAACGTTTACATTCAATGTGCAGTAAACGCATCATTCTTATTCAGGTTCTAGTGCTTCAACGAATCGACATAGACAAATGACAGTAGGTACCTACTACCATTAATTATTTTGTTAAAATGAATATATAAAAATTGCGTTGGTTTCTTCTAATCTAAAAAAACAATTTTGATTACATAGGTACTACAAATAGATCTTACAATTAATTTATTTTTATAATTTTTACCTATTATTACATTGAATAATATTATTTTAATATGTATACAACTTATTATTAGGTACCTACTAATGTTTTTAGTAATATTATATTATATAATTACTAAATCAAAAAAATATATTTACCATAAACTTCAGGTTTCTTACCATTTGTCTGGTTAAAATAATGTCTTGTAAATAATGTAGATAGGTACTTAATGTTAATGAGTTCAAGTATTTCATTTTTTTTTATCGTTCCTTTCAAATGTCAATATGTAACTTTTATTCAGTTTATTATAATATTTTAAGCATATCAATAAAATAAAAAATATATTGAAAATAATTAACAGTGTATGTAAAATTTTTTTTCATAACATTTATGGTTAATAGCAGTTATATTTTACTAGTTGAAGTGAAGTTTTGGGAAATTTTTTTTTAGTGGGGTGGTTGTATTATTTTGGACAGTTGAACTGGTTGACAAAATTTACTTAAAAAATAAATTTCAAATTTTATAAAATACTTTAAAATAAACTTTCATAATATCAAAAATTAATTTTAAAATTTACACGGGAAGTAATCGAAAAGGATTTGAAACCAAGAAAAAACAATTTCTTCCATCTGTTTGGGTATAATATATAAATACGTAACAGCCAACAGGTATTACTGTCAGTTATTTATTCAGTATATTTAAAAATTTCGTATAAAAACACAACTGTTTGAATATGTTTGGAATAACGTATGACTTATCTTGTATTACATTTTATGGTTTTCAATCTAAAATCATCACTTTTATGATATAAAATCTATTATTGATATAAATAAACAAAAACTGAAAATATTAACACGTTAATATAGTACTGAAATATATTTTCAGTGTAGATTTCAAGTCTTTAGGACTATTATTGACGAGGAATTATACAATTAAATTACCATTATTGATTTAACGAAAGCGTTTATTTCCACCATTTTTTTGGTAGATTATTCTTATACTTGAAAGAACTATGGAGGAAAATGGAAAACGACCTATTTACTTTACCGACAATAGATCCGATTTAACACTGCAAAATGAGTAGGTACCTATAGGCACGCGGTTATGTGAAACATCTAGAGCACTGCTCCTACTAGGTATTTTCGGAAGAGACATCAAAATAAAATATAAATCCTTTGTAAAACCGATTTATAGCAATTTCTTCAAATGGTGTGCTGCTCTCCGGCATCGCAAAATATGAATATTCGTTCAAAAGTCATCGGTGCTATTAAATATCATACGATTGATACTCATAACTTAATTCCCACTAATTAGTTACTAATTACTTAATTAACATTATTTTATTCCCACATCGGGGAAAAATTCGTTTTTCATTTGCGGGTGTCACGATAATGTTACGTGATACGACGCCAGAATTTATGACATTTCAGTTATTGACTTTGAAATTTGTATCAGCGTCTTAACAACTAGAAAATAATAATTTTTATTAAAATATATTAAAACATCTCCGATTTCTATTAAAATACACAAATAATTCGTATACAGTCGCGCCATAGTCGCGTTGTCCGTCGACGGTCTGTAGTTTTGTCGGATGTCGGTGGTGTTGGTGGTGGTGGGGTTAAGCTGGCGGTGGAAAGGGAAACGGCCCGGTATTAATGTTACTACCTATAAATACGGCCTACGGAGCACCACCTGGCATCATTTCATACTTATTTCCTGTTTACTTGATTGCAACGCCATGACGCCCGTCATGACTCGCCACACTTAAATTTTTTTTTTTCGATTATTCCTTTTCGGATTTTTTTCTTGAAATGTCAAATTCAATTCCCACGATTCACCCAAATTACATATTTTACGTTCAAATCAGGAAATTTTTCTGACATATCATTCAGTAGCTGTAGCCACGTTTCAAGTTTCCATTCCTACATCCAAAACAAGTACCAGAATAGCTGGAATCCGTAAGTATTATATATTAATACATATAATTAATAATCGTTATCATTGTTGTAATTTTAATTAAGGTTTACAAGACAAGTAAATCGTTCATTTTAACTCGTTGAATAAAATTAATCTATAGGTAATATAAAAAAGATCAATTAAATTGAAAACGTTTAAAAAAAAAAATGTAAAATCGTTGTGTTACCTACCTATTCTAGGAAAAAAAATGTGTTACTTATAGATATGTAATTTTATTTTAACTTTTCAACTCATTAATACCTTGTATTGAAGAATTTATATATATACCTATAAATTTCTATTAATTTAGAAATATAATATATCTATACCTTATATGTATTATACATTATACATTACAATTTAACCTAAAATGTAATGATTCATACATAAACTACATATTTATTCATTGGTAAAACATTAGAAATTTATATTGACACTTTTTTGACGAGGTTGTGGGGGCTAGAATATGCGTAACGCGTAACGCGTAACATTCGTAACGCGGATTTTAAGCATCCAGAGAAATTAAAATCGAATATAAAAAAAGTTGGTATACCTAAAGCATAATATATAGTTGAAAATAAGTTTTTAAAAATTAACGACAAATATTTTATTTAATTTTTTTAAATTATTATTTTGCAATTTAAATTTATGTTATAAAAATACGTTTATAAACCAGTGACGTTTTTTCTGGGTGTAAAAGTTGTGTGTTAACGCCTTCCAAAATATATGTGTATAATGATTATTTTAATTATAATAAATCTGCATTTTAAAAATAAAAACAAGGTACGTTTTTTTACATAGGTAATATGTAAATAATATTAAATATATATAAGATATATATTTTTTTTTAATATTTTGGTGTTTAGTTACTTGTAGAATTATTTATAAATATAAATAAATACCCAGTTTCTACAAAAAGAATTTGTTTTTATTTAACAAATACGTATTTCGAAAACAATGTTCTCATCTTCAGTGTTAAACTA
>JAIPRL010011891.1:0-12802 GCA_025469235.1 Pemphigus obesinymphae
AAATGACCTCTCAAAAGTACCAACTAGATGCAATTTGCTACCGGAAACGGGTATGAGCGTAAAGATCGGAGCACTCCTTCTGGTAGAAAAAGTGTTTACAGAAAAATAAAAAAAAATAAAAAAAAAATAAAAAATAAACATCATTGTAAAACCATAAGCTTCCTCGCTACGTTCAGAATCTAAAAACTAATAATGTGTATAGGTGTATTCTCGTAGGTTTTTTTCTAAATAATGAATGTCGTTCAAATGTATAAGTTTCTTGTGTAATGTGTATAATATACTATACGTAATAGGTATGTATATATATATGTATTATAGATCCGTTTCTGTTGTCGGCAAGCCATACTTGAACATTTCACTCGTCTACAGCAGAACTCGGTCAAAGCACACAAACGCTGTTCATACAATGAACTGAGGAATACAGCCTACAGGTGTGTGTGTGTGTATACATTTTTTTGTGTCCTTATATAGTTATTAGTTAAAGTCATATGTTAAAGAGAATACATCGTGCAATGTGTTTTGTACATAATATCACGTAGAAAAAATGTTCTAAATCGACAAAACCGAAATTTATTTTAACAACAAAATATCTAAAATATATATTCTAAATTTGAATATTATCTAATACCTATTCTAAATATTGATTATATTGAGAGTGATGTACAATTCGTTCATAGGTATGTCTAAATATAGCTTATAGCTGGTATAGGTACTTAGAAAAAGTTTTAATTTTTTTCCATAGGAGAAATAAAGTTTTCATTTTTATTTCTCATATTATAGGTATAACACCTATTAACTATATTACTATAACTATACCTATACCTAGTAATTATTTTACTTATTAATGTAATATATTGATATAATACCGTCTTTTTTTAAGCCGTTTAAATTTCAAGAGAAAAGGGAGTGGGTTCAAAATATAAATTTTGTAAGTAGGTATTGAAAATTCCACCAACAGTGCATTTAAATACAAAATTAATGAAGACATTTTTTTCAAAAAATTTTCCCCAATTTTGTACTATACAATTGGTTTATCGTAATTTTAAATTTTGAAGTTTTTATACCATAAATTAGTTAATATTTAAGTTTAAGACTTGAAAATTGTATACAAGTACGTCATTCTAACGTCATCTGTAGAGTTACAATTTTTTTTAATATCCATTTAAAATGTTTGGACAACATTATTGCGATATGAAATTTATTCGAATTTTGGAGAAAATGGGTCTGAAAACTTGGACATTTTTATTATATATGATTTTTATTATTTATAATAATTTTATTTATAATAAATTTATATATTTATATTTTTGTTTGAATACATTTTTTATAAATATTTACTACGTTTCAAACTATTTATAGCACTTTTAAATTTTAAAATATTTGTTTTATAAAAGGGATTTTAGGTTTTAATTCATATAGTTAATAACGTGTGTTCCTCTATTGGTTTAAAAAAAAATTATTTATATCATTAGCCAGAGTTTTTTTATAAATATTTAAATATTTTGATAAATTGTGTTATTTCGGTCAAATGAATGCATGTAATTTATATTCGTTGTAATATTATAATTTTTAAAGTAGATTTTTTTTAAAGACCTGATTTTTGGTTAAATAGTACCTACCATATTAATGTGATAACATTTAAATTGAGTTTACCAATTTTGGACCATTTTTAGAAATGATGGATTTTAAGAGGATGCTACACACAGCTGTAGCAAACACACCCGTACTAAGAGAGAGTAATCGCAGTAAAAATGTATACAAAATATGAAAGATAATAATATTTACTATGTTGCAGCTTGGAGTTTTTTTAGTAATATTTTTTTTTTGTTTTTTATCAATTTTAAAATTTCACGATTTTCAATCATGGATTTTAGGTTTTCAAAAAAACACTTTGAAAAAACTTCACTTTAAAGCACTACAGTAAATATTCTTATCTTTCATATTTTGTATACATTTTGACTCTGCGGTTTCAGACAAAATTATTAATTAATTGTGAATTGTAAAATTTGAATAATATTGTAACTGTAAGTCGTATATAGATGTCAAAAGGGTTAAATCCGTTTATTATGTAAATAAATAAATAAATAATTGTATTATCTATAGAAATATAATAGATAGATACAAGAGTAATTTATTTACCGAACAATATAATAAAAAAATGATGACTTTTTACAAATATTATTAAGTATGGTATATTAAAAGAGGAAATTTTATAATAAAAATAATTTTCGGGTAATATATTGCAATACCTCATAATTACAATCATTATAATAATAATAATAATAATAATAAAATATATACCTATATTAATTATTTAAAATAGACATCTTTTGACACATTTTTGAAAAGTATTATTGTAAAACATAAATTACAAGTATATTAATATTATTGTTTATAACTTGGGTACCTACCTAGCTATATAATATCATGGAAAACGGAAATATAAATTAAAATCTACACGGAAGAAGTCGGGTATTCTGATTAGTATATAGTAAATATAATAACTGATATATATTATATTACAATATAAAAATTTGATAAAAAAAAAAAAACATTTTTGAAAAAGGTTTCCTAACGAAAACTAACCTAATCCTATTTATATTGATATATTATAGTAGTACCTATATGATTCATCTATATAATGAGTGTTGAATATAATACCCAAGATTTATTTTTTACGTTTATTTATGTACGGTTTTATGATTGTTTAAAGTTTTGTGAGCTATATACCTACATGTTAATTTGTTTCAATGTAGACATATTAAATCGTTAATTAATATAGAGTACACGTATAGATAAATCGGTACTAATTATGCACGGCAATAAAATCTATTTGTTTCATACTATAAATATGTTTGAAAAATCCGTTTTTATTTTATCAACGATTTGAAGTACTTATTAACTATATGGCTATATACCTACATTGTCTAAGTATATTATTTGAGTAAAGGTAAAACACACATTTTTGAAAACATTTTTTTTTGTTCAATCAGTTCATTCGTTTAATCTACTATATTCAAATACTGCAGTATATAAAATAATAGTTTAAAATTTACATTATATTTGGTTAAGTATTAATAAATTTTATTCATATAAGTATTAATAAATTTTATTCATTAATACATTTATAATGAATTGATTATTTATTTTAGGGTCGCACCGAAGAAATATTGAAAGGGAGTGTCCCCCCCCAAAAAAAAAAATTAATTAGCAAAAAAAAGTAATCAACTTTTTCTGTAATTTGCCTATAAACCTATACTAATTGCCAACTGGACTATACTTAATTTTACCGATTTATTTCTTAAGTGGGGGTTTGACTCCCTCCCTATACCCCCACCTTGGAACGGTCTTGAGGAAGAAGGAAAAAGTCCCTTAATCTCTCTGCAGAGTGCATAACTATATTTAAGAATTACAGTAAAAAAGTGCTTTTATTTCCAGTTTTACAATTATTTATCTATTTATATTAATTTAATTATAAACAACAGTGTACTGAAAGACTCCATTTTTGTATACAAAGATGTACATTTCTTTTTTAAGCCATTTATGTAAAAGTTGAATTTTGAAAAAAATGCGATATAAACATTTTTCATACTAAGCTTACAAAATATTTTTGGTACACACTTATATGGTAATCGGTCAAAAAGTCCGGGGACAAAAAGTCCGATTTAAAATAGTTAGTCAAAAAGTCTGGACATAATTTTAACTAATTAAAATAAAATATAAATGAACACATAGAATTTGTAGTAAAAATTATGTTTGTTTTATTTTAATAAATAAGTACTAGAAATACAAATTTCTCTTTACATAACCTTTAATACTTTCATATTTTAGTAAAAAAAAAATATTATGTACAATTTTATAAAAAGGTTTGGTTAATAATTACTAATTAGCCTAATATTTGAAAAAAATACGAAAATTGGGCCAAATGTTATCCCAGTTTATACGGTACATATTACGTATCAAAATATAAGGAAAAAAAATTTTTAATTAAATTAAAAAATTAAGACATTTAAACAATAAAAATCTAGTTACATATATTAATGTACCACCAAAATAAATAAAAAAGGTAAAATAAATTGAATAAAAACATTAAAATATAAATTTAAAAATCAATAAAAAAAATTAACTATAGGTACAATATATTTTTTAATTATATAAGTAAAATTAAAATAAAAATAAATAATTACAATAAATTTAAATTAATTTTTTAAAATAATAATAAAAAATTGTATAATTCGGACTTTTTGTCCAATTAATTATTTTTAAATCGGACTTTTTGTCCCCGGACTTTTTATCCGGGATTCCACTTATATATGTTTATCTACCTATATCCTTATATAAAGTAAACTTTTATTCACTTTGAAATTATATATTCAAAACTTAAAAAAAAATGTGTTCACATAAATATACATAAATATTACTAGTACTTTTAGTTCCTATATAATAAAATCAAAATACCAATGAAATAAAATAAAATTGCCAAAAGTCGAATATCTATAATATCTTTATCTGTATAATACTTTATATTCAAAACAATAATATTGCTATTCGTTCACATCGATATAATAATTCTATATAATATTTATTATTATGATAGTATAAAATACTTTATATTAGGTATTATAATCTATAGATAATTTTATATATTGTACATAGAAAATTTAGGTCAAGGCATCATACGGAAGTCAGAGTGCAAACGTAAAATTTTTTTGGTTATTATTATAGGTATTTATATTTTTACAAATATTTCTCTGTTATCAATATCAGTTACAGATCTGGTTACAATAATGCAGTATGAAATTCAATAATAGCTAGCGAGTTAAGTTTAAATTAATTTTACACAATAAGATATATTTCAATTGATTAAAATTTGCTTCAACGAGAATCATAATTTTGTGATACGAAATAATACAAAATATTATCTTGAAATATGAGTAATATCTGGTATCAAAAATATTTAGGAGCATATAATCAGCAATATTAATATGTTAATATTTCATACATTATATTATTCCTATTGTAGAAAATACCAATTTTTAATTAGGTTAACTTGATTGTCTATATACCACCTAGTACCTATATAGTATATAATGTATATCCTACGTATATACTCGTAGATATTATATTATCTTAACTTATAACGAAGTTGTAAATTAAATTTAATTCACTTTATCCTTTATCGATTTAATTTAACGAGTTTACAAAATTTGTTTTTCTAGTATTTATCATATAATGTAATAACATAATCATAATAACATAAAGATATCTTTTTTTTTTTTTTAATTGACATCGCAATTCATTAGCGTGCGCAGACCTTGCTGGCAGGGGTGGCAGGATATTTGGTTTGTTGCCTACCAAGATCTTATTAAATACATAAAGTCAACTAACATCTTTCATATATCATTCCTAGCAGCGTTTATTATTAGACCAAATTTATTTTGTACTTCATTCAAATTTTGATATAACAGTTGTGTTTTCACATAATTGTATATAATTTTAATTATTAGTTATTAGGTTAATTTATATTAGTGATGATTGTATTTTTTATCTTATGTAACGTTATTTGTTATCGTAGTTTAAATATAAATTGAATATATATATGTATATATATATTTATTATAACTTTTTATTTATATTTAATAATATTTACACAAGTCAAAAATTATTAATATTTTTTAATAATTATTAATATCTAAAGAACCATTCTTCTCTCAGAGGGAGTTAATGTTTTGAATTGTTCGATCACATTATCAATAATAATATTATAGGCGAATTTTTGTTCAATGAACATTGTGAGTAGTCCATCCAAACGTTCTCGTTTCATTGTGCCACGTAATTTTGTTTTAATTGAACTTAGTTTGGAAAATGTCCTTTTACAAGAACAACTAGTTACAGGAATTGTAACAAATATTTTTAATGTTTTTAATATATTATTGAATATAGTTTCTCTTCCACTGCCAAATTCTGTTAACCATCTTATCCATGTGTCACAATTATTTTTATTTTTTTTTTTGGTATATTATCTGTATGTTGAAGTAGATTAATTTCACTTTTTAGCATTTCAGCTTCTAGATTAAAAGTTTTTGTTAGGATGGAGATATCATTATTGTCGACATTTAATTCTAATAAATTGGCAATGCTCTTTATCACATTCAACGTTTCTTGGCTAAACCTCATATTAATACCATTAATCATTTGATCTAATGTTACATTATAAACCGTAATCCTCATTTCTTCTTCTTTATTATCCATGAAATGTTGGGTATTAGAAAAACAATCAACTTTATTTGAAACTTTTCTTTTCATTACTAGTGGAATTATAATTTGATTATCTTCACATAATTTAACAACTTTTTTTTATAAATATTATTGAATGAGATTCAGTATTTCTCATTGTTTCAAGTGACTTTTTCAATGATTCAACTAGCTGTATTGCAGTTAACAAATTAATATCAGATTTTTGCAGATATAAACTAACTTTTAGTATTGAACATAATATAGCAACTAACATTTCCATTGCAAATACAAATTCAAAAGTTTTCATTTGGTATAGAATACCCAAACCTTTAGCACGAGTATCTGCTTGTCTAGTGGATTCTGAAATTTCATGAATAGCAATAAGTAGAGCTGAGTAATTTACTTTGACAGCATTAACAGCTTCATAGCGGCAAGCCTATCGTGTTGTAGAAACCGACTTCAAAGTTTTCAATTTCAAATCGACTGAAATAGCTATTTTCTCTAATACAGCATGTCTAACGCAGATGTCTTCTATAAAATTATAAATTATCTGGATATTTCCAAAAAAATCAAACGCCGTTCTATTTAGTATCCCAACAGAATCGACTAGAACAAGATTCAAGCAATGTCCATAGCAATGAACAAAAAAAGTATTTGAGTTTTTTTCTTTAAATTTTGCTTGAACTCCTGTTGTACATCCCGATATAGTTGACGCACCATCAAAACAGACAGAAACTATATTTTCCCATTTAATATTATATTGTTGAATAGTATCACTTAATGAACTAAATATACTCTGTGCATCTACTGAAGTTATTTGTTTCATACAAATAAATTGTTCTACTGGACAGTTTGTATGTTTGTTAAAATATTGTAAAACAATTGACAATTGCTCGTGATGACCTATATCACTGATCTCGTCTGCTATCAATGATACTTTTTCATTAGATATTTTATCTTTTAATTGCCTTTTGATAACATGGTTAATAGATGAAATTATATCGTTTTGTATATGATTACTTCTATACAAAGCGTTTTTTGGTCCTGATAAGAAATGTTCATTGAAAATAGGATCATATTTACGCAAGAGATATACTATGTCTAAAAATAAACCTTTATGAAAATCATTTTCACTTTCTGTATGACCACGAAATGGTTTACCACAAATACCTAAGCAAACAGTAATATCTATTAATCGTTTCATAACCTCTCTATTTTTTTGACGTGTTAACTCCTTCAGACTATGTTGACTATGTATATTGAACTATTTAAATGACTTTTGGATTTTTCATGTACACTTAATTTGGTTTATTCACATATTTTAAAACTTGAATCTGCGCATTTTATGTCCTTTACGTTTGTTGTTATCGCGATTTAAGATATCTTAAATCGTGATTGTTATATTCAGTGTTATCACTGTGTTATTATTCTACTCAGTACTACCATAAATATAAATGTAGAAATTCTTTAATTTGACCGTATTTAAAATTTTTGCCTCACTACAAACCTGTTATCACCATTTACCGTGGTATACGCGCGAAATTGGACAATACAAAAACATAATGCACGCAATATTCAATTGGTTCAATCATTGGGATAACAGTCTAAATTATTTTTAAACTATATTTGGTAAAAAAAATTAGGCCCGCAGGAGGGGCAGCTGCCCACCCTGCCTCCCCCGTGCGCACGCTTATACCGAATACCACTGACTAGTGCTTGACTTGGGAAAAAGTAGTTAAGGTACTCTAACGACTTATAAAAGAGTAGCGTTCTTAGCAGTGGCTTGGCGAAGGACATAGTTAAGACAATAGCACATAATATAAGTACTTAGTTATAATAATCTTATACACACTTTTATTTGGTATGTTTTAGCTCTTACTCGTAGGTTCTGGAGTCAAAACCAAAATAAACGTAAATATTAATTTTGAAAATTATATTTTTTTAAAATAATGTATTTATAAAAATTATAATTACATTTGTTGTTTATATTGTACATTGTTAATTCACAGAGTACACATCAATGGAAGTATTAATTAATGGCGGCTGATAGAACAGAAATAGTCTATCAGTTCTATTTTAACAAAAAATAGTAGGTTATATAAGTAATGTTATGGTTACAGACGCCACTGGTTCAGAGAACTACTTTATATATTAAATTAATTTGTATTTGGCATGATATCTTCAAACCCTAATATAATAATACTTAAAGTATTAAGTGCAATACTATTAAATCACTCCTATCGTGAATTTTTAAAAATAGTTTTAACTTAAAATAGCATAAAACTGATAAAAACAGTAATATTTGTTTTATTTTGTTATTGAAATAAATTCATTTATTTTTTTTGATGTATATTTTATCGATATATATCCATATAAGAAAATCTATTCAATTAATTAATTTATATTTCTTTATATTTCTTAGAAATGATGAAATTATGAGAAATCGTAATTTTAAAAATGATATTGAGAAAAAGGAGTTAAGGAAACATTACCCAATATAAAAAAAATTCCTGGTTATTATCAAGGAAATGAAAGATTGAAGAATAAAATTGTTGAAAAGTCAATAATCTCTCTCATACATAAGTAAATTATCTATATGAAGGTGTCAATATTCAGAAAGTTTAAATGACATTAAAAAAGACATTCTCGTAAAATTTCTTCATAAATCAAAGAATTTATTTCAAAAAGAAAAATTAAAAAAATTAATCATGAATCAAAAATAACAAAGTAAACTGGACAATAAACGTTCCGTTAGAAGTTTGTTGGTATATACGATTATAAAACACTCATGTATAATGTAGATATTGTATTGATTTTCTCAAAGTATCATAATAATATAGATATTTAGTAATAAGATATAATAAATAAATTACATTTATTTGATTTAAAATTAAATTTACTCATTTTATGTACATTATTTATATAGAATGTATTTTAACTACTTATATAATTTTGTATTTTTTTTTTTTTTTTTTTGTAACAAAATGTTGATGTTATTTTAGTTTTGATTTAAATAATTTAATTTAATAGAATAAATATTGATTTTTAAATTTTCTGAGGAATTCTAAATGCTTGTGGGTTTATAATAATATCCATTCGTTGCTAAAGTTATTAGGCAGAATGTTTGACTTGAATATCCACTATTATCCCATAATCGACAACGACCTATTGTTTGATTTATTTCATACAAACGTAGATATGTGGATATATAACACGGTAAACAGTAGGGTATTCCTGAATATTTCATAAAATTCATGACTATACTATTCTGGAATCTAGACAGCTTTATCATATTGTTTAGTATATACATTTCGAAAAATGTTTACTTATATAAAACTTACAAAAAATTCTTATGGAATTTTATCAACTTTTCATTATTAAAATCATTAATGTTTTTTCTTTGAAAAATATTTAGAATAATAATGATAATAATGTATAAATCAGCTAAAACAATAATCTATTTATGTTTTCTTGCAGATACCATCAGTGCATCGGACTATTGTAAAAATTGGGCGAATAGAAATTATGATAGTTATGGTAAATACAATTGAACTATTAATATGATTGAATTGAATTATTCTATTACTATTACATATTATTTTCATGTGATTATAATTCAATCTATTATTATAATATAAATTATCTATTGTACATAAAATTAATTCTTGTTTGTGAAATAATAAATTTTAAATGTTCTGCATGAAATCATTCTAAATTAAAAAAAAATAAAAATTCTTATATTATAATTAAACTCAATTAGGAAAAATATTTCCAATAGTATAGAATTTAGATTTTATATCTTATAATTTCCATCGACAGTATATCTTAAGATCAAGTAAATCATTACTTAGAAAGTAATAGATTAAAAAATTAAAATTTGGTTTAATTATTTGAATGAATTATAATTTCCTGAATAATATAACCTTGGAGAGTATTATCCTAGGAAAATAATTTAATATAATTCAGTATCTATTATAGGAATTGTAAGCATACATATTTTTAAAAGAATACCTACTGATAATAGACATATGATGACATATCGTGACACAGAAGGAGCTTGATTGTCTTGGAAGTAAAAAATGTAATTCCTTTCCTTCGGTAATTGTTTAAAAAATAGGTAAACGTATTAATATTTAAAAAGAAAACAATTGATTAGTTCAAATTAAGTTAGTTTATTCATATTAGAAAAATAAAGCATAACAAAAAAAAATAATAATAAAAATAATATAAAATATAACAATTTATAAATTAATTTTGATACATAATATGGTTTATGAAAATTAAAATTTATATGGCGGGTTGTATAAACGTTTAGTAAGTGTTTAATGAATAAATAACAGTTTAGTAGTTTATTAAATGACTCCTAAATTTATTAATCCCTTAAACTATTAATTATTAGATCACTAAACATGCGGTCCAATTTCGGTTTACTAACATTTAAATATAATTTTATCCATAGAGAGAATAATAAAATCTATAGTTTATATCTTAAGCACCTATCTACTATATCTATTAATTAAATTTACTATTTAGATATATCACAAATTTTACATTGTTGTATCTAATTATGTTAAAATATTTTTTACATAATCGTAACATTCCATCATACTACTATTCCTATTTCCCTAACTCTTAGTTAACACAGATTATATTGTTCAGATACACGTATATCAGATTGATTCTGATGAGCAGTTTATTTTGAATTTATTATTTGTTGTACCAAGACCAAGGTGATTTCGAGATAGGTCTAATTCTCTTGAGAAGTTTGATGACTACGACTTAAAATACCGTTTGGGTATGTTTTCAAATAATTTGTCAATATATATATAATATGTATAGGTTTCTACATTGTATATTATAAGAATATAATGTAATAATAATTAAATTTCAAAAATACAAAAACGATATGACAAAAAATAAAGATATAAAAACTCAAAACAAATAAATGAAATAACTTTAAAATCAAAAATAAAATTTTTGTCTTTTATTATCATATTTGTTTTGTATTAGGTATTTTTTGAGAACCAGAGTAAACAATATTTTTAATACATCGTTTGAGCACCTCAATCAGTTTATTAAAATTATTTAATCATTTATTAAATCATAGAATTTTATTATTGTTCTTATAATTTTTTTTATGCTACCCGGCAATAGAATATTAGAATTATTAATTTATGACTATTAAGTTACTTTAAAAGGGGATTCGACAAGTGAGATAGAAATCATGAGCTTTAAAAATACATTATGAGGGAATGTTGAATAGAAAGAAAATGAATTAAACAAAAATATAATCAAGTAAATATATTATAATGTCATAATTTTATTTATTATATGTATATCTTATTTGAGTGGTGTAAATACGCATTTCGGCGCACAAAGTCCTCAGTTCAACTCCCAGGTAGCAAATGAGGGAACCAACGAGATTTTTCTCACTGGTATCAACTGGTCTCTGGTGTAAGCCGGCCATAATTACCAAACCTGTCCAATAACATGGTAGCTATGCTTGTCTTAACTACGAATATCCTTTTCGACTACCTTAATATGTGAAGATGTCAACCTGAGAATGTTAGAGTTTGAAAAATAATAAGGATGTAATACTGTTATTTTATATTCATAATCAAAGAATAGGTATACGCTGGAAAAAAAATAATTATAAAAAAATAATCAAAAACTAAGATGGTAATCTTAGTTTTGGAGTAGAACGAGGGATCTCACTTTTTGGTAGTGATATTTCCATATTTTTCAAAATATTTTTGTACATCTTGTATTAAATAAAGTACTAAAAATTAATTGGTAACCAAATTCCATATAAAACTGTATTTATTCATACATTGATCATGACTTTTAAAATAATTTAATGTAATTTGATTGCAACATTCATTTTAAGTATTTTGAATATTTGTGGACTAGGCGAAAAAACTAATATACATTTATTGAAAATAGATTAACTCAAAATTTGACTAGAGATTCTAAGTGATATTGTTATAGTTATGTAAAATTGACTTTTTTATTGAATTTAAGATCTTTGAATTTAAAATTACCACTTTTATGAAATATAGTTCTCAAAATTATCAAAAACAATGTTTATAATAATATTTAATAATGTTTATAATGTAATAATATTTATTATACTTATAATATCCCTGAATATCTAAATTATTTTAATTTAATTATTTAGAACCGATATCCTTTTGTACGATTTCATTAAATATAAGAATTTTCCTTGGTAAAAAAAAAACGGTAGAATAAGAATTTAATTGATATAATTTATTTGTACTCTAAATTAGGTATCTTATTAATATGTTATTTATTAAATTATTTTACTACGTTATTTTACAATAAGATCTTAACATAGATTACTATACAGCAGTGGTGGCCAAACTACGGCCCGCGGGCCAACTCCGGCCCGCCATCATTTAATATCTGGCCCGCGAAAGAAGTCCCGTATCGCCATATCGTAGCGTTTTTGTTGTTACAATGTAATTTAATAATATAAATAGCATTACCGTATCTTATCTTATTTTCATACGATCACCATGGCTGTAGAAACTACAATACTACAATT
>JAIPRL010011892.1:0-12801 GCA_025469235.1 Pemphigus obesinymphae
AGTGATGGAATGTGATATAACAGAAGTGTTCATGGCAATTTTACTATTTTATACCATTCCTGTAACTTCAGCAGGAGCTGAAAGATCCTTCAGCAAACTAAAAATAATCAAAAATTATCTTAGAAATGGTACCGGACAAGATCGACTCAAATATTTATCATTGATTGCAGTTGAAAACAAGGCAGCTTCAAAATTGGATTTAAGTGATAGATCAATTTGCTAATATTAAAGCTCGTAAAAGATTATAAATTTGATTTTATAGCCTTTATTTTTTTTTGATTAGATAGAATTAATAAATTAATAATGATAAAATGTTAATATTTAATATTTGTTTTAGTAATTAAATGGATTTCCTTTTTATTTTGAGTATTAATTTATTATCTGTTTATTATTTTCATTAATGGTTTTATAGAGGTATTTATATTTTAAACAACAATATAACGTATAATGTGGTTTTTTCTATAGATAGAATTATGGAGCCTAATTTATTAACTGCCCCGGGGCCCACTCCCATCTTGTTACACCACTGACTTCAGGATAACGGAAGTTTGGAACATCGCATATAGGTAACAATTTCAGCATAGTTACGTTGGTAAAAACCACATAGTGTGCCCGACGAATTATCAAGGTAAAAATGTCTATAATTTTTCTTTTATTGTTAGTCTTATTTGTTTTTGAATTATTATGCCATTGTTAATTACCGTAAAAATAAAGCAAATAATTGTAAGGGTTCCCGCGCGCATCCGTTATCCCGTTCCTTCTTAAATAGATACCGCATAGGTATTTTTTTTATATATATTTTTTTTTTGTTGTGATTTATATTATTTGTCTATTATTATTGTAAAATACAGTCCACTATACAGTTACCATAAACCCATTGTTATTTGATTTTTTTTTTTTTTTTTTAATATTCATTATAATTCTATGTTATCAACTTGCTAATTATTCCTTTAAGCCTATACTTTTTATATTATTTTTTAATGGTAAAAGAGATTGCTAATTATATTTATTAGCACTTTATTAGCCACAACAGTTGAGAATGGAGTGTTTTTCGATTTATTTATTTTAAAGCTTAAAATCCATGAATCATGATATTTTCAAATTAAAATAAAAAATTAATTAAAAAAACTTTACTCTAAGACATAGTAAATATTTTCATCTTTAATATTTTGTAATAATGTTAACTCTGCTAGTACTAAGAGAGAATTTGTAGCCTGTATTATTTATTAGTTATTAGACTATTATATTAATATAAAATATTTAATAATTAGAGCGTTAACATGTTTTAATACCACTGAAATAGGTGTATAACATCGTCTTAAGACCAAAGAATTCATTGGTAAATGTATTTATACATTTTATAAAAAACAATATTACATGCATTTACTAGTACGTTTTTCAATTATCAAAACTTTTTGTCATTCTTGGCAACATCACAGTTACCCCGAAGTTCAAGGAAGGGGGAGGGGGTAGCCCCACCCTAATATTAATTTTGTGTGTATGTGATTTTAATTCTAAAAAAATAGGTTCTTGAGATAATTTGGGGGGGATAATCCCCCACGAAAGTTGTGCCACTGGCTAGGAATAAATTACAACAATCTTCAGCGTATATCCACTAAAAAATGTACGACTACATCCCTGGTTGTACGTACCAACATATATATATTATACTAATATTGTTATTGTTACTGAAATTATTGGGATTAAATTTAAGGCGGGTTCACACGTGTCAGTTAAAATGTTCATTATGACTGATTCATCAAAATTGAACAAGTTATGAACGTGTGAACACTTGTTTCAGCCGGACTGAATTTTTGTTTTCAGTCATTTAGAAACTATTTCTACTTTGTGTCATTTATAATGATCAGTATCGCGGCAGGGAAAGCGACTGAAACGTGTGACCTCAACCCGATGTCGATAGTTCATTAATTTTATATCTTCTCATTTTTATTTATTTGTGTATAAATTGTAACTAAATTATCATAATTTATAATAAATTGTAGTATACGTAGCCACGTAGGTACATATAAATTATAAAATTACGTTCCTACAATACATTCTATTCAACATTTTTTGTTAAAATGGTTTTTAAGTGGCGTGATGACTTTATTGAACCATTTTTGGACCAATATAGACAATACGAATGTTTATGGAATATTAGTACTGACAGTTACAAACACCGAGATACGCGAGGCAAAGCGTATGAAAGTATTGTGTTCTGCTTTGTGTTTACCTGGTCTGTCGGTTAATGACATTAAAATTAAAATAAAAACAATTCGTACAAATTATAAAAGTGAGCTCAATAAAATTTTAAAATCAGAAAAATGTGGTGATGGATTGAACGATGTTTATGTACCTCGGCTATTTTGGTTCAAAAAAGCTGATGAATTTTTAAGAGGTGTTAGTGTAGCGAAAAACAGTATATCGAATTTAGTAAGTAGTATAATAAGATATTATGTATTAAAAAAATTATAATTACAATTTACAGTGAAATATTGGTAAATTCGGTGTTACAAATAATAATTATCATTTATCAATACCATTACATTATTGAAAAAAATATAAACCTAAATAAATTAATACAAAATTAAATCATGTTCCATTGCCATGGTACAGTTTCCGCCGTCATAAATTGTTCTGCGTATGTATCACGTAAAATCCCTGCAGACGTGCTGTAATTATTGCTTGAATAATTTATTAAATTTTTTAGTCTCGAATCACATCTTTCATAGTTATCAGAATTTCCATTTATTGTTTGAAAATATTCAACTGAGGTTTTTCTTAACTAAATATGTAATGAACAAATAGTTTTAATAATTATTGGCACATTTTTACTGTAAGTGGTATGGGTTTTTCAAGTATTCGAAATCTAGAGGTCAGTATACCGAATGTATTTTCTACTATCCGGCCTAGCCCGTGACAAACGATAATTAAATATTTTTTGAGCTGTAGTTAATTTTCTTATTCTACTATACGGTTTTAGCATATCCGTTCGTAGTGCTTCAATCATCTGCTACAAATACACCATTTAATGGAACGTTTAACGTTTTATTTTCAAGTGCTTCATAAAATGATGATATTGAAAAAACTCTCGCATCGTTTACGACCATTTGTGCCAATATCAATATAGGTGAAACAGTAATTTGCATCAAAAACAGCTAATAATATCACACTAAATGAATGTTTATAATTAAAATATGTTTTCCATCCAGAGCTCCCACGCAGTTTGGAAAATTCCATCTTGTATAAAATTCGTTTTGAATTTTTTTCCCCTCTTTTTCGGTATTTGGTACCTAAAAAATATAAATAATTATTTATAAATTATATCAATAAAACTTTAGGTAACATTTTATAATAAATTATAAAGTCTGTTCTCTAATAATTACACTATTATTATTATAATACAAAAATTTCAGAAATTAATATTTGATTATTAATTTATTGTTTGATATACATATATTTTTAGTCTGCCGACTTAAAATCTTCGGACCAACGTAATACATCACAAGTTATAAATGGTATAGATGATGAAGAACAACTTGCAGATAAGGATGAAACAGAATCAGAAATAAATACTTTTGAAAATAAAAATTTACCAACTGCTTATAAAACACCACGAAAATCAACAAATAAAATAAATTATAGCCAAATAAGTTCAATAGAAAATTATATTAATAAACTTCAGGCTATAAGGAATGCCTGTAAAGACGATGATGATGAATTTGATTTATTTGCTAAAAGTATTGCTGTTCAATTCAAAAAAAATGCCACTTGAAAGAGCCTTCGTTTGTCAAGAAAAAATTATGAGTGTTATGAAACAAGAACGTTTATATCAATTAACTGGAGCCAATCAAAATGCACAAAAATATTTTGAACGTAATTTAACATATTATGATATGCCACAATCATTTCCAGATTTATTTTCTGAGAAATCAACTTCTTCACTATCATGGTTATATGTATCAGATTCTTTGCAGTATACAAATTCTGTTCCAATCAGATATTTTGAGTGCAGCAATAAATAATACGTTATTATAATTTTTTCTTATTACATCTAAAAGTTACATATTTACAGAATTTTTTTTTATTTTATTATTATTATTTTTTTTTTGACATTTAAAGAAGGATAATTATTATTATAATATTATTTTGTTTAAACTACTAATATAGCGAATTGAATACTTAATTACATTGTTATTAATTTGAAAAAATCTTACCATTATATACTTGCTTAAACATTCACAAATTCATGTACAGATTTCTGGAAGAAATACGGAAATGCTATTTTTTGGTATTCTGTATAATGCAGCTAGTGAAGAAAAGCAGTCTCCAGTAGCTATAAATATGTTTAAAATGTTGTTTATTTAATACTACTTATACAAAATACATATACATATTTATTTAAATATTTTAACTTACCTAAATATCGAAGAGTAATTTCCAATTTTATACGCGCTGGTAAAGCAGCTTTCATTACTGTATCTTGCTTTTTAATTTTTGGGTTAATTTGATGTAAAAGTGCTTCAAATTGGTCTTTATTCAGTCTTAAATGATTTCTGTATGAATTTTCATCTTCTGTTGATAATTATTTTAATAAATGTTTACTAGCGCCAAGTGTATTGCGTCTTAAAATCCATTTCCTAACTCACCATCTTCGTTTTTTTATATTTTTACATTTATTTAATATACTTTGAAGTTAATTTGATATTTGACCACATATTAACCTAATATTAGATCGTACTAAAGATTTTTGTGAATTTGCCATCGAAAAAAAAATTATAATTAGGTTACAATTAGGCGTAGGTATTGGCAAAAAGAGACGTGTGTATACACAAGAAGGATAAACACTAATAATGAGATAGGTACTATTCATTAGGAATGTACAGTTAATTGATTTCATATATAATGAACTGTGTGAACAATTTGTTCAATGAAAGCATCATCAGTACAAATGATACAATCATAATGAACATTTTAACACGTGTGAACCCGCCTTTAAAGAACAAATGAATAACCTATTTTATAATTATGTTACAGATTGCTTTATTATTTTTAATATTGTATAGTTTTGAAAAAAATACCATTCTCAAGTATAAATCTACTAGTGATTTCTTACCTATGAAACTTTTTGTGTACATGTTATTGCCAAAAAACTTGAATGGTAGGAATAATACATGTATTCAGTAAAATTGTATCTATAAAAATAAATATGAATAATTGTTGTAAAAACTATAGGTACTATCATTGATTATAAATTAATAGTAATTTATAATCAATGGTACTATAAAGCAGTGCACCCGAAAAACCACACGATTGAGCACGATTCATAGTTCTACGTTCCCATACTTATTTTACACGTAAATTAAGTATTTACGTATCGTATTGTACGTATTCACTAACTTGTAGTATTTCATAGTTTAATATAATATACTTTATATGATTATTTAAATCACTTATCTACAACACTATTAGAGTAAGTAGAGTATCACAATTTATTTGAAATATAAACTACTAGATAATGAAATTTCATTTATTAGGTTACATTCAGGGATGTATTGGTAAATAATGTTTTGGGTATACGCCACCAGGGGGGTCGGTGGATTACAACCCCCCCTCCAAATTATTTGCATTACATGTAGAAATATTGGCTTAAATGACTTTTTTTTTTTTGCTTAGTCCTTATTTAATACCTCCGAAAATAGTTTCTGGTTGCGCCAATGTACGCCACATTGTCTAAAAATACTATCAACAAAATCGTATTGAATTTTGATAAATGAACGTGTTGATATGACGCGTTTTAATATAATACCTACATATTACATGTTCTCACGAACACCGATAAAATACAAGATTAAAAAAAAAAATGGAACTTTTCTACTTTACCGGAGAATTAGATTTTTTAAATTTTTTCTTATCGAGTTTATGTAGTTTTTGTTGCTGAAAATGATAATGCAATCAGAATTTGGCGGTCAGAGTGAGTTTAGAAGTTATAACAATTTAAATTTTTTTATATTATCTAAAACGACATATTTTACACTGAATTTTTGTAACAAAAGAGTCGTTTTTTATTTATTTATGTTATTTATGTTTAATTACGATTTAAATTTAAATTAAATTTTTTTTTTTTTTAAAAAAAAAGGTGTAAAGAAACATAGGTGGAAAGGTGGGCCACGTTCGCTATATGTAGATTGTACAGTTCAATTTATTAGAATAAATATTCTATATAGTCGATTATGATCATAATACTTAACATAATATGTAATTTTTCTACGGGATTTAAATATGCAATACAAAATTTAGTAAATGTTTGTTTATTAATACTTTTCTTAAATAAATACCTAAGGAATAAAATATATAATAATTTTATGGTTCTCTTGTATATAAAATCATTTGAATGATGCACTTTGTGGTATAAACAATAAATTATGTTAGTTACTAGCAATAGTAAATATTTTAATAAGTTTATATTAAATATTAAAATTATGTGTAAAGTATTTTAAAAAATCACAGAAAACAATTGAAATAATAATTATACATATATTCAAGATACATTTCTGGCCAAAAATAATATAATCTATAAAATTATTAATTTAGTAAGTTGGGTATTATTTTACCCTGAGTGACTATAAATTTTCATTTTAATAAGGTGACTAACGAAGGGTTAAGATAAAATATAATATTTTTACCTGGTGGTATGTTGGAAACTTCAATTAAAAATATGTTATTTTAATATGGTTTCTATAGTCCAGATTCCATTACAATTGTTAAAATTACAAATAGATGGTGATGGCCTTACTATTTCGTTAATAAACAATTGTAAATCTTCAAAATTATCTGAACATGTTGAATATGAAACACATTAAATACAATTTTATTTTTTTGTTGGTTCACATTTGTTTTCTGAACATTTATGATATTCATATGCCATCGGTATATCAGTAAGTATTTTTGTAACCATTTTTCTAATATAACAGTGACAGCCAACTTGAATAATCGAACGAGAAGTTTATCATGAGGAAATACATCATATAAAATTTTAGATCTTAGATCATATATTCTATTATTCACTCTAGTTTGAATTATACACCGGAGAAGATGAAGATTCCTGTTTTTTTTTCATCAAAAATTAAAGTGCCAAAATGTATGCTATCTGTTGCTACACAAGCAAACATTTGCACTAGAGTATCAAAAGCACACGTATTAAGAAGTTGGATTTTATTTTTATTAATATTTCTACATTTCATTGTTTTTAAATTACCATTAAGAATTACACCCAAAGATTTCTTATTTACCTTTGAGTTAAGGTCTACATGTAGGATATTGGAATCTTTTGAAAAATAGATTCGTTTTTTTGTTCATTTTTAATTTCCTTTACCACGCAAATTTTCCACTAACATCATTTCATCATCATTCATTTTTTGAAAAATAAAAGAAGAAAAGATATCGTCATCGTCAGTTATTGTAGGTATTGTATTAATCGGTTGTAATAATGGTTTCTGAATCTCAAGTTAAGATATAAATTAATTTTCGAAGTATAAATCATTTTTTTTTTAAATTTTTATCCTTAGAAAAACATTCTTTTATCACACTACAAGATGTGTTATTCACAGTTTGCAAATTATCAATTGATTCCGCTTCTTTTGGCTCATGTAATATCATGGCTCCATCTAATGAGTCTATGTGACATTGAACAAAATCATCTACTCTACATGGCAATTCTTTAAATACTCTATTTTTTGTGTTATTAAAATCGGCTTCGGATGCAGCACTACTTGCAAGGTTAGACGGGAAATTGAATGTTTTACACATGACATTAGACCACAAGGGAAACATTTCTAATGATTTCAGTACTAAAAGAATTAAAGTAGGTATATGTTGTGCATTTTCGTGATCACCATCTTCAACTAACTCCTCACATTCAAACAATATTGATTTCGCCCAATCTTTTAAGCTCCTTACATTTAGTTCGCAAATATTATCACAATTGAATATCTCTCCTTCAGTACTTTCAACTGTATTATTCTGAAAATAACACATTAGACAAATATAATATAATGCTTAGATAAAATATGTTTTGTTAAAATGTATATTATATTTATGGCAGTTATATAATATAAAGAAAACATTTTTTTCGAAATTAATTTAAAAACATTGAAGTATTGAATACAAAAAAATATTTGTATATGTAAATTCTTGTATGTAATAGATATTTGTTCCGTACTATCTAGGTATTGTTATTTAAATTATTAAAATAGTTCGCATGGTGATCGAAAATTTAAAAAAATTATATAGGACTTGAGAAAAAATAGTTTAGGAATTTAAAAAGGTAAAAATGTTAATATTACCTGACATGACACATCTACTGTATGTTCTGTAGTTTCATTAGCTAAATCTAAAATTTGATTTGGTACTCTAGCGATAGCATGACGTAGTTTCATTCGTCCTACCACAACTATAGTACGCTCAATATTAAATCCCATTTCACAATTTTTCATTCCATCTGTAGGACTTGCACCAAAAAATATAAAAATAGACTTAACAACATCTCGTGCTTCGTTTAATGTTCTTGTTTGCATTAATACAGCATATGATTGCAGGAAAAATTTTCTACTAATATTTGATTTGAATTCTTTTAAAGGTTTCCAATTCGAAATATTTTTCATAAAGTGAGCTACATCATTTCGAATAAAACAGAAGAGTGGCAATTCGACTTCAAATCCATTCAGTATTTTAAAACATTCTCCAATGTATTGCTGAAGACTATTAAATTGTGTAAACCTCATTACCGCAGCTGCCATTAAAGCCAAAGACTGGTCACTCACAAATTCATGAACTTGTGAACGAACATCTAATTTCTATCGTGTCAACCACTGACGAATCGTCTCTGTATCATGTTTTTCGAATATTATATGCCCAATTGGAACAGCAGGAGTTTTGGAAAATGATAATTGTAGTTCATATAAAAACATATACGCCGAAGTATAGTCAAATACTCTGGAAATCCTTTTACAAACCCCACCTGTGCATCACATGAAATTTTAAGTTTATGTATTTTAGTAGAAGATGTTTTAGCGATTCGAATTTGAGTAGGAGTCCAATAGTGTAAAAAAAATAGATCAAAACCTATGGAAAATATTAAATGATAACATATCATAATATAACTTTCATAATTTTTCATAAAATAACATACCTATAGAATGAATTGATACTCTGTACGGATCACTATATTTCATCATTGATAAGGCAGTAAAGGGATTTTCGTGAAGAAGTCGTGATTTTTTTTCAAGACTTTTGGCAACCCTTATTACATTTCCAGAAGGAATGTAGCTAGGCTCGGGTTCACCTGTAATATAGTATACATTTTTAAGTTCTATTATTTAAAATAATGTAAAATTATACTATAGCGTTGATATTTTTTTACCAATAAATAAACATTACCACTATAGTAAAATCCCATAAAAAGATTAAACTTTATCGATTAATACATAATATATTGAAAATACACACCACCATTCATAATTTGTCTAACAGCATTTTTTCTAAGTTCACTTGGTGCAATACCATGGTTTATCATGGACATTAAATAATTTTTTCGGTAATGCCCTGAAAGACGTCTTTTCGAACCAAATCCGCAGAAGTATTCCATACTTGTATATTGACAGATCATAGTAGTTCTATTATAAAATATATAAAAATATAGAGATATTATTATTTATTTATTTGTTTTAAATTATAAATTACTTTTGATTTTCTCCAAATTTATCATTTACTTCTCCAGAAAACTCAGAATTGCAGTATGAACAATGGCCTTCAACTTTTATATAAAAAAGTCCGTTATCTGAAACCTGGTCTTTTTAAATGCGATTTTGCAAGGAAGCCTTGTATGCAAATGAAAATGTTCATATACAATATCTGTCCATTTTCCTGGATTCAAAGTCATGTAACTTCGTTCACCTGTTCTACACCCTTTCTTTTCCTTTTACAGATATTTGTCACTGGTCTGATTGTATTCCATTCTTCTGCCGAAAAAGTTATATTGAATAATCGTTCGGAGTGAAATCCATTGTTCGGCAAACTACAATTACCAGAACTAACATCGTCATCTATAAATATTTTAAAAATAGTAAAATAGTAAAAATGTTATATTTTATAAAATAAATGGAAATTCGTAGGTAAATAGTAGATACCTTTATAAACTTGTTTGTAACTGAGTTACATAATAATATAATTTAGGTTCAATATAGGTAATATAATAAATGACATAGTAATATCTATATAATATATTATAATATTAATAGTATATAAAAATATTTGTTTAATAAATTAGTTCAAAGTTATTAGTTATTATTTATTAGTAGTATTATCAAAAAATTATTCAAATACAAGTATACATACATATAATACTTATATTCGAATTTTTAACAAAACTAAGTATGCCTGGAGAATAAACTAAACATTTGTTAAAGGTTTACTCAAAATAATTGTTGCGGCCTGAATAGCATATCGCTACTAAATTATTAATTAATTTCGGCAATATAATTGCACCACCCTTCACCACGCTACCACAGCCGGTCAAACACACACACACACACACACACTCACACACATTAGATATCGTTGTCGTTTTCTGTCAGTTGTGTGCCACACCCGTTGTCGGTCGTCCGTTCTAGTGTCAACGCGGAGCGAAACCTTTCTACGTGCGCGAATCGCCGTATTTATAACAGATTAATCGAAAAACCGGTGTTTTATTTAATAGTTCGTGGGCTATAATAGCTGAGTATTTTTTATTGTATGAGTATTATGTTTTGTCGATTCTAATAGTCGTGCATTTTCATAATTGATTATTAGGCTCTGATAGCTGCGTATTTATGTATTGTTTATAGGCTCCAATAGCTGTATACATAATAGTATTGTTTACTATAGCTCTAATAGCTAATTTTTTATATTTATTACTGAACAGTGTTTCGGCACAAATTGTCCAATTTTATTTATATCAAGTGTGTGTGTGAATTATTTATTATTATTTTCTTTGTGTGTATGTTATTTTATTTATATAGGATAGGTACGTAGTGGCTGGCCAGTCTTCGCTCGACATTTGTGAGTACCTACCTATTTAGTATTATATTTATATTTGTATTGCTGTGATTTTTATTTATTTATTGTTATTTATATTATTATTATCTCTACTTGTACCAGCAATACACCGTTTTAATTACCAAATACCGGAGTTACCATTTTTTACAATTAGTAAACCCTTTTTTCGAAAGTTTGTAAGTAGTTGCGTTATCGATAAGGTGTCCGGGCACGCGTAATAGTATTTTATGCTCCCGGCCCCTACATTTTGGTGACCTCGACGTGATTATTATTAACGATCATTATTATAATTGTTAATTTATACCTATCTTCATATTGTGTTTTGTTCAATTAGTGCGTTTAGTGTGTTATCTGTTCTGTAATTAATTATTTTTGTTTCGTGAATTTTATAGCAATTAAGTCTAATTAAGCCATATACGCCGTAATCGTCATTGATTACTAGTAACTATTTCCTGGTGATTCAATTATATTTAATCGGAATTTATCAATATGGTTCTTGATGAAGATTATATGAAACAGATATCTAAATTGAGAAAGAAACGTGGTGTAATCAAGGAATCATTAACCTGTCTTCGTAATTTTGTAAAGGATTTCGATCCCAACGTTCAATCTATATCTTTGATAGAATTTCGTCAAGAGGAGTTGCCTCACATCAATAGAAAATTTGATGCTGTGCAATGTGAGATAGATCTGCTAACTGAGGAACTGGAAAAGGAAGAAGAAGAGCGTGATACTTTTGAAAGGGACTATTTTGAAGCAAGATCCCATATGCAGGAAATCATAAATATACAGAAGGCATCTAGCACAATCGGTCATAATGCCTCATTTGGTACTACACCAATGTCTAATCGTGTTAAATTGGCCCCCATACAACTGCCCAAATTTAACGGAAATATTCGAGAATGGGAGCCATTCTATGACTGTTTTAAGGTAATGGTACATCAGGAAGACTACTATTCACCATCACAGAAATTTCATTATCTTCGATCGACTCTTAGTGGACAAGCATTAGACCTAATTAAATCCTTACCAATGAATGATGCAAATTATATTGTTGCTTTAACAAAATTACAACAGCGATACGATAATAGGAGTTTAGTCATTTAATCCCACATCCGAGAATTGCTTAATAGTCGCGAATCAGATCAGCTTCAGCACAGGAGCTATTTAATCTTCATTCTCATGTGTCTGCTCATGTTGCTGCCTTGCACGCTTTGAATCAACCAATCTCGCATTGGGATACATGGCTCGTGACGATAATAGTTGAACGAATGGATCATGCAACTGCTCATGAATGGCAACTACGTCGACCTGATACAAATCTGCCCTCATATGCTGAAGTCATGGAGTTCTTGTCGAACCGATGTATAGCTTTTGAGAGTTCCGAAACACTTTCAAATAGAGTAAGCATGGATAAGGACTGTCAACAGAATAAGTAGCTGAACACAAAAAAGGCTACTGATAAAGGACATTTAAAGGGGACGCTTTTTGCAGCTAATGATAGTTTTGACCAAAAATGTGCATGTTGCTCAAGCACACACAAGTTATTTTCTTGTACTAAATTCAAGGACCTTCCAGTGAGCGATCGGCTCAATCTAGTTCGAGATGCTAAACTGTGTTTTAATTGTCTGTATCCGTATCACACAGCAAATAAATGTAGATCAAGGTACTCTTGTCAGACATGCAAGGGAAGGCACAATTCGTTAC
>JAIPRL010011893.1:0-12800 GCA_025469235.1 Pemphigus obesinymphae
CGAATTTTTAAAAACTTAATTTAAGTACTTTAAAAGAGTAACAGTATTAATTTTACTTATATTTTTTCAGTTACCAAGACTATATTTAAATATGTATTTAATGAAATTTAGAGGTTAATGGGTCGGTAGTTCGCATACTTTTGCAATTTTACAAAAGACCTTTTTTTTGCTTATTTAATGTTTTTTTTTTTTAATGAAGTTTTAAGAAATTTTTCTTTGTGGGGTTGGTGTATTATTTTGAATAGGCAGTTGAATCGGTTGACAAAATACATTTTGGCATTACTGCCTACAATGGTATCTAAATGTAGGCTATCTTTTAATCTAGCAATAATTAATTATAGTACGCATTCTACAGATATAATTAAATTCTATAAGCTATAAATGTCATGTCAAGATTGTTGTACCTGCATATCGTTTTGTAAAATATACATATTCAAACTAACAGAATATAATAAAGAATTTTAAAAAAAATGTTTAATCCAATACTTTAATTTACCTCTTATATTATATATATATTTATTTAAATGTATAATTAAACATTTTAGTTTAGAATAATAACATAACACCATAATATACAAAATGTGTACATCATTGGTAAATTCAAAATTTCATACTAAAAGATGGGAAAAATATAAACAATAAATATAATATTATATTTATTAATTTTTCTAAAAAACAAATCTAGAGGTCCTGTTATTTTTTTACGTTTCATTTTAAAATAATAAATTTACTTATTTTGCAATATAAACGAAATGTGAATGATACGTATAGTAAACATCAAAAATAAATAAATTTACTATGCTAATACCACAGAGGCGCAGAATATCAATTAGTATCAAATAAAATATCAGAATATCAATTAAAATCAGCGAACCGGGAGATGGGAAGCACAGAATATTATTTTAGTTCGAGGTCGGTGCGAGTATACGACGATAAGAAAAGATAAGAACTTTGATGAGAAAATAGGATGGCGGCGGCTCAGCAAAGACCGACCACAACCCGCGCGCTCATAAGGTCCTAATTTTGTGTTTTCATCCGTTCGAATCGGGAAAACAGAACGTAAAAACGGTCGTAGAATAAACGGGAAATACCGTCGCCGTGGCGGTCATGGGGGGAATCATTGACGTTTTATTATATTTGTAGATTAAGAATAATATTACCGTCTTTATCCAACAAGTGTCATTGATGTATTTTTCCAAAATTTTGGTGACATTTTGTAAATGCAGTAATACAAAAATGCACGGCCCAAGAGGGGGGGGGCGATCGCCCCTGAGTTAGATTGATAAAATTATCGTTATATCATATTATGATTCATATACCTAATGATATGATAGTATTAATTTCTGTTCTGTTCCTGTTTTAATTTGTTCCCGGTATATTACGGTGATGTGACGTCACACAGTTGTGCAGACGTTCGTCCCCGGCCAAAGCGGTGGTGGCGACTACGACTAGATTCCTTATTTGTCATCCGCGATCAGAATATACGCTATACCTACAGGCCGATTATGTCCTGGTTTTGGACTTTAATTGTTGTCCTGGACGTTTGTTGTTGTTTTTTTCCACTCGCATATTATTGTTCTCGTCGCCCCCGTGCGCTCGTGTCATCGCCCTCGTCCTCAAAGGATATATCGAATGCCCGATTCTGCTGGCCTCTTGCCCGTCGATTTTCGAAAGCCAAGGACAATCGTACTTCGTGTATATACCGGGTATACGGTTGTACGTTTATTTATGTTATTGTATGTTTTGCACGCCGTTGCCGTATTATCACGGGTTGCGTCATAAACGGCCAAGGTGATTTGCGAGCGCGCAGATATACAATATATAATTCGCGTGCCACGACGCCTATCTATTTATCTGTAATTACGTTTTACGGACAATAGAGTATTATAATATATATTATATACTATATATATAATATAGTGTGTATATTATATGTGTAATGTGTGTATGTATGTTCGGTCGCAATGCACCTGAAGATTGTATCGATTTTTGAACTGGTCTCGGTCATAAATTCTTCTGGATCGAAAATCCGAACGGAATGAAAACTTACACGGTATATAATAGGCATAATATAATATGTATATATTATGACATATTATATTATATTATATTGATTATATTGTATTATACTGCTGCTATATTATTGCGGTTGTAGTTCAATTTCGTTTTTTTTTCAAACCGTACATAGGATAAAACTACTGCGCTCGTATTACTTTTTGCGGTTTCTTTTCACGAAGGTCGAGCGAGTTAAACATTTTGTTTTTTAGGTCCGCACGCGTATTTGTTTTGCACGATATAATAAACAGTAGGTACAGATAATTTACAGTTTGGCTGTATATGACGCTACCTACTATAACCATAGCTTAGATCACTATACTATACGCGGGAAATGCTACTATATAACATTCTATGTGTTGATTAAAATTGGATTTGTAGTGTACTGTGTAGAGAACTATGGAGTAGGTATAGAATATTATTATGCCCGTGCACAATCATTGCGGTTAATACTGTACGGCGGCATCGTGACGTCGAAACCGGTCTCTCATATTCATTCGGTCACTGTTCTTGTCAATTGACATTGGACTAGGTATAATAATCTTGAATTTAGTAGAGGGTTTGGATTTGTTTTTCCATTGTGGTGACAGTGAACTACGATAAAACGGTCAATTTAGTTCGACCGAGTAGTGACCCAACCCTATATTTACCGCGGTCGGCTGTTTGAATGAATGATCCTAATGGTAAACTATGTCGAACAAGAAAAGTACAATTGGAGGTATTGAAATGCAGTCATTTATTCATTATTAATTATTATTTGTAAGTTTATATTATATAGTATATTATTTTTAACACGTAGGCATACACAACATAGTGTTATTAACTCCTCCATGTACTATCGATGAAAACTGTGGTACCTAATATACAATAATTGTACGAAATACTGGTACAGGTTTAAAAAAACAGTGCTTTCAAGTCATGATACATGCTTAAATATATGTAAACTACTAATAGCACTGATTAATATATATTTTCATATTTTAAAGAACCATAAAATGAAATTTTATGTTTAGAGAATACAAAAAATGAAAATGTTGGTGGTTTCAAAATGTATTCCTCACCACTTTTCCCCGCGAATTTTCGGTCTCTACGTGACATCATTGGTGGGCACAGATTTTAGGGCCAGATCATAGAACACTTAGTTAATAAAAGAAATATACATGTATACAATATACAATGTATGAATAGGATTTTATTGATTTTTTCAAGTAAGAAATCGAGTTTATTGGGTGATAACAATTTTGGAGGAGATTACCAATTTAAGATATCGTTTCCATTTTCATGTATAAATATTATTTTTAGAAAAAATTACATGCAGGCAGAAAAACCGCAATAATAATATTATGCTTTGGTAAAAAAAAAAAAGAAAAAAAAAAAAGGAGAAATCTACTGATTGAATGCTAATAATGGGAATTTTAGACAGTCTAACAAGTTTAAAATAGGCTGTTTAATACAACTAAAAAGTTATCAAATATTTTAGATTTAACTGAGGAAAACAAACTTATAGTAACTGCAGATATTATCAGAATGATATTTGTGCGATTTAGAAAAATGTTAGTAGTTATGTAGGTACTATATAAAATAGTGTTATTTAGTATTTTGATTTCAAATACTAGTAAAAATAATTTTTGACTTGATCTTGGTTTTACAATGATATTTATTTTATTATTATTTTTTCTAAAACCAATTCATTGGATAAAGAGTAAGGAGCATTTTAAATATCAAATTCATTTTAGATAGTACTTTCAAGAGGGTATTTATTTAATTTTCCCAGTATCTAACTAGCTTATTAATATATATGTTATTGTCATGTTTACTAAAATATTATAGGTATATAGTGACGTCATACAATTAAAAAGAAAATTTTTTGACAGTTATAACTCGATTAATCATTAAAATTTAAATCGTTTTATAGAATACAATAATTAATCATTGTTTTCAAATGTAATAGATCCACTACCAGTATCCTACCAGACGAGTCACTTCCTATTTGCCGTCTTTTTAATTTCGACGAGTATTGAATTAAATTAAAAGATAAATTATTAAGAGGACGCTACACAGGTGAATTTTGGTACTATAAAACAGCGTTTTTCACTTGTAAGCAATATATTGCATGTCGTATTTGGAATAATGAAAAATAGCTCCGAAGTGCACTCGGAAATATTATTTTCTTTAATTTTTAATAATAGGTGTTATGGCTCTAAAATCAATATCAATCTGGAATCATTTATTTTCAATCTAAATAGACCTTCTCCTTTTTTTTTTTTTTTTTTTTAAACAATTATCGTGATTACACAACAATAAAAAATGTTATTGTCACAGGACTATTTTTATATTATTTTTAAAATATATTGAAATATTTATAAATAAGTAGGTAACTGAATTTTCATTTTTTTTTTAATCTCATAAAAATCGCCTACACAGAACTTTTTAAAAATCGGGTGTGTTGCGTCCCAGCACGATTAGAAATTTATTTCAGTAGTTATAGGCCAGCTGAATCAATACTATGTTTCTAGATAAAACCAAATTTTGCTGCTCTTAAATAAAAAAAAAATCATCAACTTGTTTTAGAATTTACCGACAAACCTACAAATGACTGACTAAATAAGCAAAACACATAATAAAAATTCCGCCCCCTACGAAAGTGACATTTTAAGCTGATGTTTGCTTGCCTATACGTTGAGCTGACTCTGGACTGCTTGTTTATATTATATTTTTTAGGTATATTTTAATCCGTGTCAACCATTAGTTTTCAATTTGGTTATTTATTGAATAACTAATAGCCAAGAATTAAGGAACAATTGATTTTTTTCATTTTATATTTAAGTTTGTCGTAAAACTACGTTATTAGAGAAAGCATATTGTTTTCTAAATAACATCGATTATTAAACTTTTCATAATTTATAACATTGTAAACAAAATACTAACTTAAGTATTACCTACACATTTTTTGAAAAATATTTAAAATGTATTATACCTATATACTATATAAATTAATCTTAGATACATTTAATATAAATAATTTATATACCTAGTTGAAAATTGAAATATTCCAAATTGAAAAGATTATGTAACCATAATTAATAAGTATAATATTAATTATAGCGTGAGAATGAATTGAATTCTGTTTTTTTTTTATTATAATATACTAATTATAAAAATGTTTATATTATCTACTTTATTTTGAAAAATGTAATTTATATAGAACTCTTAAAAACGTACCTATATATTATAGGTTTTATTATTGTTGTTTTTTTAAATTTCATAATTTTTAATTTCATTAAAATTCGTTTTTTACTTTATATGTACTTAGTTATATATAATTATTTCATTTTATGAAATTAAGTGTGTAATAAAATAGAAAATAGAACCTTTTAAAATTAATTTATATTCAGAAAATTTAAATTTAAAAAATATTAAAACATTTAATGGATATAGATAGGTACATTAAATTTAGTCCATTTAAAATCATTTTTGATTAAGACCATAATTTCTTTAACCTAACTTTTTAATTAATTCTGGCTCATATATTATAACATTTATGACGATTACAAAAAACTATAATCTACCATGTTTATATAAATAACAGTTCATATTGTTTTATGTTTAGTACAATTTCATAACCTATAGTTACATCAAGGCAAAGCTATCTTATAAACCCATTATTTCCTGTATAGATATCGTGATGAATATTCAAACACATCCATACATTTATTATTAAGTGCATAGAACATAACTGTATTGGAAAAATAATATCTTTTTTTCTAATAGAAATGAATGACAGGTTTTTTTCTCTGTATATTTTATGGCAACGTAAAATACTCAGTTAGAATTATAAAATGTTTAAGACTTTATGAGGCAAAATAAGTATTGTTAACTTGACATATAATATATAATGAAAAATAATCCATTGCGTCAAAGAAAAATGAAAAGAATGTGTACATTTTAAAATAAATAATTAAATAACATTTGAGAAAGGAGTCCAAGGACCAAAAAAGTAAAATACATCTGGCACTCCTTTTAATCGTCGCCTCCGCGAATGTCGACTAACTTGCGGTGTTAGCAATAATTATGAAGTTAAATATTGTATATATTTATTTATTTTGAATATAATTACTTATATATAATAGATATATATTTATTGTAAATAATAATTAAATGAAATATTCGTATTTTAATACTTATAAATTATAAGTAATAATGAATAACTTATAAAATTAATATTAACCTATTTAATATTTAATTAAATTAAATAACGTGTAAGTAAATATCAGTAATATACCTACCAAACGAAATTAATGAACTATATAGACATTTCTTGAAAAACATTAAGATATACAATATATAGTTATTAGGTTTAAAAAATTAATAAAACATTTAAAAATCTATCAAATAAGAGTACCTTTACGCATCATGGACGTCATGGGGGGGGGGGAATATAGAGTATTGAATTTTTTTAATTAATTAATTTTTAATCTTAAATATATGGTAATTATAATACAATATGTATGAACTTTTTTTTTTAAAAAATACAGCCTGGTGAAATGTTAAAATTGGCCTGCCTAAAAGTTCGCACACTTAGAAAAAAAAATTGAAATTTACGCTCCTGTTATGCGTTTCAAAAATAATCAAATTACCAGTATGTTTTTACAGTTTTTTTATTCGAATTTTAAATTAGCTTCTGTATTTATACTTGACCGGGTTAAGTTGACCTCTTATTACTGCGTTAATTGCACTTGGACTTGAACATTGAAAAAAACTGGTTTTTCGATATTTACGATGTATACAATATATACACGCGTCGCGTGCATACACAAATGTATGAAACAATAATTACGCTATTTTCTAAATACTGCACTCTCATAATATGCCTAATATGATAAAAGTTGGTATTAAAATCTTTCTCATTAAAAATTTTACAAGTAGTTATGCTTGATTTTGCAAAACATTTGTATCAAAAATAAAATATTAACCACGTTAAACCGAAATTTTCGTATAAGTGCAATAGCGGTAAACCTTATACTAAATGAAAAATAATCTTTTTTATTTTACACATAAGTTTTTAAATTTATTTTTATATTGTAGTTTATCACATCTCATTAAAAGTTTTTATCAAATAGGTAGTAGGTATATGTAAGAAAAGTTCCAAAATTTATTACATTTCAGCCATACATGTGAGTTTTAAATTTTCGTTGAATAATGATATTATTTAGTAAATATATAGCTTGTTTTCAAAAACTAAAAAATAATAATATATTATATGTTAAAAGTGTTAAAACTTTTTTATAACTTGTTCCTTAGTGTACCGTACATAATACGATATTAAATTTTCAAACTGCAGAGACATTGCATTTCTCTCACTATATTAGACATAAATGAATTAAATTCATATTTCATACCTATATGCAGTCGATTTTACATTAATTATTCTATGTGTGGGTAAATTAAAAAATAATAATAAATTAGGTACACGTAGTGTAAAAATCAATAGATACTAATTTAATAATGAAAAAATTAACTATGATTAAAATACTTATCTTCATAATCTTGTTTAAATATCAAAATATTTTAATGAATTGTCCATGCAGACGCAGATGCGCTTTTAAACAGAGAATAAAAATGCACATAGTTATGAAGAGCTAATGAGGTCCCCCTATAGTTTTAGTAAAAATAATTTCAAAATAATTGATGAAACCGTATTATTTTGACGATGAGTATGACCTATAACCATCATTATAAGTAGATTTTAAAATTAAATTATACTTTATTATTGATTAGGTATTTAAAGTTAATGTAATATTAATATATCTTTATCGAAAATCATAAAATCGCAAGTGCTTATATATCTTATTTACATCATGAAAATTATTCTATTTTTTTATAGTCACCTACATGTTAAACCTCTCATAAAAAATAAAAATATTATTATAACAATTCTGATACTAATATACACGTATATCATGCAGAACAAGATTGTTTTGTATGTTAATGATAATAACTTGAAAATAGGGGTAAATTTAATAAATATATATAATATAATATTGTATATATAATCCAATAGAGTAGGTACAAAGTGGATTAGAATACTGCTTAGTTACCTTGATACGTTCAGTGATTAAATACGCTTTTGGTACACAACCTTTCAGAAAAGTAGAAGAAACAAGACTACAGCAGTGTTTGAGAGGAAAATTGTTAGATAAATCTGTGGATAATACATATATGCTCAAATGGGATAATCTTTATTTGAAGAGGATTTGGCAAGAAAGTGACCGTTAGGTAGACCAAGATTACGTTTAGAAGATTGTATAAGAAACTATATAGAAAGAGTGCTATCTGATTTATAGTGGAAGGAAACAGAAGAAGATAAGAGACAAATATAGAGTATTGTGCTTGGAGGGTTGGGTGTCATAGGCTGAAACTCTAGGATAAAAACTAATATATTATTGTGCTAATATCAGAATTTAAACTTTTACCAAAAACTATAAACAAAAATCGACTTTTAAAAACAATATAAAGATTTTAAAATCTATATAATTATGAATACATATTTACTGAATAAGCACGAATAAGATTTTTTTTTTAATTTTTAAAGAAAAATATGACATGTGGCAACTGCAGGCAGGCCCAGGAAATGATGGTTGGATGGGGAGTAGACTCTACTCAGCAGAGAAAGATCTAAGAGGACTGGGTGTAGAAAATTGAGTTGGTACCAGATAGAGATGGTAGAGATAGGTGGCGCGATATTGTTGTGACGGTCGACACTTAAAGATTTATTAAATTTATTAAATTCAACGTGATACGCGTATGTTCACTATATGTATTTGTAATAATTATGATTAAAATTATTTAAAATAAAGTTTCTGGTCTGTGCAGGGTCGGGCATAAAAATTATCTTGGATTCCTGTTGTAGAAGCCCTAGCTATATGTGCCTGTCGATTTATCCCTTCTTCCTGTAATTTATTGTTGATTTTTGGACAAATCTGAATTTTCTTGTAACGGAAACCGCTATTGTTATGCACAGGATACAATATATTATAATGCGTACGGTACTATTTTTATTATTATTATTACCTATTATTACATATTAATATTAAAATTATATAGACGGTAGTGTGTAGTCTGCGAACGAATCGATAGCAATGTGTGTGTGTATACGTACGTGAGTTGAAACACTGTTAAAATGTTGTGGTGTGTGTGCACTGTGCATATTGGTCGTTGACTTCGTCCTCCCCGTCATCGTTGTCTTCGTCTTCGCGCTGATATACGCGCGCGCACGTACGTACGTGTGCATGTGTGTGTGTGCGAGCCGTACCGGTTCCTATATCATTACCGCCATCCATTGTTTATTTTGCTCGTGTACGCACGTACTGGAGAAGATGATCGAGTATATTATACCACCACCGGTTACGTTTGGTTCATGATATTTATAATAATGGCAATTATTTTATAATATTATAAATTATAATATTATATATGTAGTAGTAGTAGTAGTAGTAGTAGTAGTAGTAGTAGTAGTAGTAGTATTAGTAGTAGTAGTAGTAGTAGTAGTAGTAGTAGTAGTATTACCATAGATTATATATTTAAACTATATCCAATATGCATGTTATATCAATAACCTGTTGCCTATTATTATCACCAAAGATAAGGGCAATTTAATCGAATTAATTCGCCAAAGGCCTTTCAGTTAATAGTTTAAATAAATGTTAATTTTTACAGAAAATAATAACGATTCGTCTAAATTATTAAAACGTAAACAAATTTATATAAATTTAGTATATTATATGGGTATATATTATATTTATACATTATTGTTATTAATTATTATTACTATTATTATTATGCCGGACGTAAAGTCTCATAACACCGTCTACGTGTATTAATATTAAAATGAATAGGACGTATACACCAGTAGTTCTTAACCTTTCTAAAGATGCCGTCCTCCTGAAAAGCAAAAGATTTTTCAACGTCCCCTTGTGTGAAAATCACGTAATTGTGGGTATGAAAAAGAGTTAAGACATTCAAAACTTGAAGTGTTCTGTAAAAAAAAAAAAAAAAACTATGAATTTTATAAATAACTTAATTTTACACTAAAGAAGTATTGTGGATGATGCATATATCTATCAGTGGGATGATTGTGCTTGATAATCCAGAGCCAGTTTATTGACGTTTGGTTCAATGTTAGTGAGATGAAGGTGCAAGTCTCCTCTTTTTACAATGTCAAGTCAATTTTTTTTTATTAATACTAGATTCATCACAGTACTGAATTCTCGCTTAACGAGGTATGAGGAGGGGAAGGTAATCAAACACTTTTTGACGACAGTCCACAGTCCAGTGTAGAAGTGATTGATATCAGCTTGAAGTCAAAATTCTGTGAGCCAATTATTATTCTTGAATCTGGATTTCTACAGTTGACAGTAAGCTTGTATGTCATCAAAGAGGATTTCACAGTTTTCATGCAGATCCGACAGGCTGAAAACTGGCTGAACAAGTTGTGACTAAAATTTTGTTTTGACAAAGTGAGTTTTATCAGGAAGGCAGAAATAACAGGTTTTGATTTCATCAAATTCAGCTCGTAGACTTAAAGTTGTAAACTGTAAGCACAAAATCGAAAAAACGTCAGAACCTGTAAAGACAGGAGCTTTTGGAGAACTAGCGAACCTTGGTGTGTAGAAGCAAGATATTGAATAGTGATGCACAAAGCAAGACCAAGACCAAGATCATGGCAGTCTTGGTCTTGGTCTTGTCTACTCAGTCTTGGTCTTGGTCGTGTTAACTCAATCTTGGTCTTGGTCTTGGTCTTGTTGACTCAGTAGAAGTCAGTCTTGGTCTTTGTCTTGATCTTGCGTCTTGCAAAATTCTTGCAGCCTTGATTTTTTTTTTTTTACCAAAGTTATAAATAAGAATAAATAATTTATTTATATGTACACAAGGGGGGATACAGGGAGTAATGGGGGTAATTCCCCCCCTCCGTTTACAAAAAATAATTAGGTAGGTATCTGTGTAGTTGACTGTTTTCGATAACACCGAACTTTCAAGAAATAGTAGAATATCTGTTTACCCATATATTCGATAATCGATAATCATTTCCGAAAACATTACAATAGGATATTGATGATTGCATTACGAGAAATCTGTAGATTTGGTGTGGAATTATAAATAATGTATACCAAGAAAAAAAATGTAATAAATAAGGTATTGAATTCATTAATTTTTATTTTATTTAAAAGCAAGACTTGCAAGAGTCTTGCAGTCAAGTCTTGGTCTTGGTCTTGGTCTTGCATTATAAGTCTTGGTCTCGGTCTTGGTCTTGTATACATTTTTATTTCAGTCTTGCTATGAAATAGTAAAATCGTGGTCTTGGTCTTGCTAGCTTTAGTACAGTTTTGCAAGACCAAGACCAAGACCGAATTTTCCCATCACTAATATTGAATTCTTCATCATTAAATCATCGTATACTGCTGTTCGAATAGTCAATTATTGAGATCATTACAGTGAATTTTGTTCACAGCAGAGATAGATGACATATTGTAATGACAAATGCAAACGGTTACTTACTGAGATTTTTCGCAACTAAATGTTGTCTGTGAATCACGCAGTGACAGGTAGAAATATAGAATACCTGTACCTCTCTTTTTAAAAAGGCGATGAACTCACGATGATGACCCACCATTTCAGGCGCTCCACCATAATCAACAGACAATGATCGCAAGAGGAATATTATTTTCTTTAAAATAATCTTTGACAATATTGAAAATAGACAAGGTTTTTGAAAAAAGCATCTCTTGTATGATTTTTCCTTCCTTTATAAACTACTATAGGCCATATAAAGATTTAATGCAAAAATATTCTTAGCGTCCCTCTACTGCCCAAAACACTCACTACCTTCCCTACAGCCCAAAACAAGTGCCGCCACTCAGCACCCTTCCACCGTCCCCATTGAGAAACACTGGTATATACGAACAGTTTTTAAGGGGTTCTTTATGAAGATATACAAGATGATTGAAATATATTTTTGGAAAAAAGATAATCCAACAATCTTATATAAAATGTTGACTCCGAAAACCGTTTTTTCCACAAAAAAAAAATCAGTACTATTAATTATTTAATTCCCCGGTCCATTTCCGCCACCGCTCGACGCCTATTCCTTTACCGTTATCCGCTTTCAGAGTATTCTCCAGACGTTTTAAAAATTGTATGCCTTTCGTTTCTCTGTATTTTCGCCATTTCCTCGAGTTTTCGGCGCCGGGAAGAAAAAATGCGATTCCCAACTTGTCGATTTCCGTTAACTTTCGACATTCTCCCGCATCGTAGTATTATCGCCCCGATCTTCCAAAATCGGTTTTAGCGACCTTTGTAGACCTTTTTCGACTCCGCGGACTTCGGATTCGCGTTGTCTGGACGTTTTAACGCCCGACTCAACGTTTCTTTGTTTACCGATCGTCCCCGACCGATTGGGACGTTCGTTCCGAATATGCGTATTTATTATCTGTTGATATACGTAACGGTGTCGCCCGTTATCTGAATAGTTTAAATACAAGAAATTTTGGACCACTTTATCATCGATTCTGTAGCTTCAGAGGACGCTACCCACAGGTTTGTTGTTTCTTGTCTTACATATGTCTTTGTTTGTCTACCCTGTGTGATAGGAGGAAACAGGGTAATCTTACGTTTCTTTCTAAACTTATTAATGGTGAAGTCGATGCCCCTGCCCTCCTGTCTAAAGTTAATTTCAGAGTTCCAACTTT
>JAIPRL010011894.1:0-12800 GCA_025469235.1 Pemphigus obesinymphae
GATGAGACTGAGGCAGTAAGATTAGTAAGGGACATGCATGTTGTTGGTAAAAGGGGGAGGGGAAGACCGAAAAAGAGATAGGGGGATGTAATGGCGAGTGATATGAGGAAGGTGGGAGTAAGTGAAGAAGATGCGGGAGATAGAGTTAAGTGGAAATGTAGGACCAGGGTGGCCGATCCCAAATAGTTGGGAGAGAAGGCGAAGGAAAATAAGAAGATGTAATGATTCAAGAATATGATTTTTGCATCAAGGCAATTGTATAATTTGAAACAATTTTAATATCCGGAACTTTAGGTGATAACTTAACTAAACATTTTTATTTTTCACTTTCATGAAAATATATGAAAGAAGATTGATGATGACTATTTTATTTGTTAATAATTAAAATTCGGACATATTTAATTACATATTTTGTTAGCAATGTATGAGCTTATAATATAATAATATTTTGATGTAATTTATTATTTGTGTAAGTAAGCTATATATAATGTGCTATAAATTCTTCATACGTATATACAAGTCTTTAGTAAATGTTCAGTAAATATCACATTATATTTAAAATTTATCGTCAATAAAATTACGTCACAATAACTAGAATAGCACGTTTAATGTTAAATTTAATTTTATTATAGGTAAAAGAGAATGAAAAATAGTTTGAATTAATTTTATAAAATATAGGGCAGAATAATTTTTTTTTGTGTTTTTAAATATATTTTAGGAATATACCCACTTTAAGATAAAATACAAAAATAGTAGTATTTAAACAATAATTACAAATTGGAGAAAACACAGCATTTTATAAATTCAAGTTAAATTCTATATATTTTTAAAATCTGTAGATATTCCTCATTTAGTAATAGAACTAAAATCAGTAACTTTTCATAAATTCTATAGTATTTTACCCATAAAGTCAAATTGTGTATATAAAATGGTTATAACCCCTTAATTTTACAAATCAGTCATTTAAGTAAATGTTTTTAAATAATAATATTTGTATCAAGATTCTAGATATAGATTAAGATAATTTTATACAAATTAATTTAGAAATGATAAGAGTTAAGACATTTTTAATTAAAATTATTTAACACTTAAATCAATGTTTAGAAAATACATTTGTTTAATAATTATTTTTATAGTTTATTTCCTAGAATTTAATAAATAAATACATAATTTTAATTCATTTTCTAAGGTGGGTATTATTATCTACTCCAGAACCCATTTCTACATACAGAGTACATACTACATAACTATTTTATTTCAATAATATTTTCCGAATAAGGTCAGAGAATGTTTAAGAATAATCTATGGTTATTTTAAATTTTTTATTATACATTAAGTTATATATGAATTATATATTTTTCCAGGTATAGATTAATAGGATCAGGGATCTATACTCGCTGGACTTTAAGACATTACATTTTATTTAACGCTTGTAATTTTCTAATCGATTTTTTTGTAGTACACAATAAATAAAAATTTGTATAATTATAAAGGATAGCTAAATGCAACTATTTGTTTTCAAATAAAATTATGTCTACTTATTATTAGGGCTTGAAAGTTATTTTTAATAAATCAAATAGCTTAATTAATTATATTTTTTTTAAAAAGTCAATTATGCTATAAAGATTATTAAATATAAAAAAAACAAGAACCTAAATATTGGAAAAATGCCAAAAACCATGACTATGAATGTTGCAGAAAAATTATATTAAATTAAAAATAATAAATAATTAAATCATTAATTTGCCATTTGCATTAATTTATAAAACAACCTAGCTATGCTACATTAAATTGACTATTTTTTGTTATTTTAATTAATTATTCGTAAACTATTTTAGTGAGTTTTAATTTTTTTTTTTATTGGACAGCTTAAATGTTATTAATAATTTAATATTACAAGGCAACTCAAATTTTGAAAGTAAATTCTTTCAATATAATAATAATGTATGAAAATAATGTTGGGTATTAGATGGAAAGATAGAATAGAGAATGAGTGTAGCAGAGATAAGAATGTTAAGGTGGTTGTTAAAGTAGTGACTAGAGAGAACAAAATAAGGAATAAGAATGTAAAAGGTAGAGTAGCTTCGACAGTTTACATAATGATAGAGAATTGATTGAGATGGCTTGGGCATGTATTAAGGAGGGAAGATACTGAGGCAGACAGATTAGTAAAGAATATGTATATTGATAAAAATAGGGGGAGAGAAAGACCAAAAAAGAAGTATGAGATATGATGGTGATTCATATGAGAGAGCTAGGGGTATTTGAAAAAGATACGGGAGATAGAGTTAAGTGGATGTGTAGGACTAGGGTTACCAATCCCAAATAGTTGGGAGCGAAGAAAAAGGAAAAGAAAAAGAAATACTTTTATTTAAGGAATAAAATATTTGTAGTAGGCAGTTGGTAATTAAATTTGCTATGTAGGTAGTTATTATATGATAGTAGTATAATTATTGAGTTGATATTTATAACTTAACATATTTAATAGATACTCTTCTTCTTTCCCCCACCCTCTCATATAAATCTTATGTTTATATAATACTAAATATGTAATATAGATAGGTATATTTATAAGATGAATGTAATTATACATGATAGATATACTGTAATTTATGAATATTATTGCTCTTATTCGTCTTGTATTTTTGACTATAAATCCAATTATCTTTATCCGTAATAGATACTTACACATAGTTTTAAAAGTATTTGTGGTATGTTGATTGGTAATCAACATGTATTTAGGGTTTTCAAAACATAAGTATTTTAATAATTATATTTTTGAGGAATCCTCCTAATTTATAATGTATGCAAATAATAAATTGTTTTATTATAGGATTTATATAAATATGTAAATGTATTTAGTGTATTTAGTGTAATAATTAATTTATCATGTTTCAACCTAAATAAACAAATATTTTACCTATATATAAGGGGACACGAAATTTCAGGCATTATATACACTGTAATATAATAAATTAATACACACAAATGGAATAAAAAATATAATCATAATTACGACTATTCGAGCCGGAGATTAATATTGTTATACATAAATTACATTTGTCATACTCAGAAACTATAAATTGTAGCTGTTCGAGCTTAATACATTTTTTATACAATTATAAGAAAAATAATATTCTTCTTTCCGTTACATATTAAAGCCGTTGAAGTTGAAAAATTCAAAAATATAACGGATTCACGTGTGGTGTAACATAGTCACTGTGGTGGACAAACGACAAAGACCCCATAAGCGCGCGTGGAATATTTATTTTGGGATAGGTACATTTTATTTACTATTTATTTATTATTTTTCTATTTCCTCAGTCTTCTAAAAATACTTTAAAAAAGCATCAAAATACTAATACTAGTGTTCACATAAAAAGTATTGAATTGCATTTAAAATAGTTCTACAAAACAATATTTTACAAATACTTACATAGTATTTGAACACAAATACAATTATTTTTTTAAATTTTTATATCTATATAGTTCTTACCAATTTTAATATATTTAAAATTATATACTATATAGCAAGAGTCACTACTCTCAAAACTTACTAGTTTTCTTGAGATCACCATACTTTCTTATGCTTTGAATCATATGTTAAAATAAAAAATAAAAATCATTATTGACTAAGACATTTTGTTTCTAAATCATATGATAAGGGGTTCCCGAACATAGTATATTAGTGCATACTTTATACAAATAATTAATTTATATATATTATACTATACAGCTTATTTAATATCAAAAATTCTATCACGCTTTATAAAAGTTATATTTAAAAAATAAGTGATAATATGGTATTTCTTAGGGCGACCACTTTGGGAATGAATAAAAATTAGAAACATTTGAAATGTCTCTCATAAGTCAGGAAATCAAGATGAGAAATTTTTTTATGGTTAAATTAGTTTATTTTTTGTTGATTTTTAGTATAATCGCCTAGTTTATAACCCGCTATTCTATTTTATAAACAACAGAACGTACTATTACATCTGTAGCAGTAAAAGGGTTAAGATTTGTGGGGACAACGGAATGGAATCCTTAAAAACTGGAAAATCCCTGAAAAACGACGTATGCTCAGAATAGGTACCTAATACATTGAAAAAAAAATGTATAACAATGTAGACAGTGTTTGACTATGGTGATGTTGTGCGGTAAAAGCACCCGCCACTAACACGAAATTTATAAAAATATAAAAATTAATATAAGAATTTATTTACGCGACCATAAGGGTCCGTTAATAATATGCCCGCGGTATTGATGCGGACCGTGGTCTTCTTTTGGTGACCCCTGCTATATAGTATGTCTTATGTTAGTGAACTAGAAGGTATATTATGTTAATATTTACCATTAATTTTAATAATTTCATAAATATTAACAGCAATGTCTGACTATTTTTTAATGTAAAAGCATGTTTACCCCGTGTATAACAGTGAAAATAGGTTCTTGAAGTGATTTTTAGAAAAAATTTTTTTTAGTAAATTAACTTTTAAATTAAATAGTACATACCCATTTTAGAACTTTTTAAATAAATATTGTAATTACATAACAATAAATAAAAATTGGTACTAATATGGAATTATTTTAAAAATACTGTGAAACTATTTTGAATATTTTGAAATTATTAGATTTTCATTCTTCTTAAAAATTTCCTTAACAGAATTCCTAAAAAATTGGGTATGACATAATTTTGTTATATTATTTATTATACAAAACGTTCTTATAAATTATATTTTATAAATATATTAATGTTTTTTTAAATATTATTTTGTTATAACTAGCTTCATTGATACTGGAAATAATAAGAATAAAAGTAAAAAGTGAAATTACGTTTTTGGAGTTATGACGAAACGAGACAATTAATTTGTAAGTAGTAACTCGTAGTCTGTAGGTGTAGTTATATGATAAAAAAAATATTTTAGTTTTGATATGATCTATATTGGGATACAGTACAACATATTTACTAATGAATTACAGAAAAAACATTATAGTTATAATGGGAAACCAATCACTTTCATGATTATTACCCATATTAGTGCCAGTGTGAGGAAGAAACGACGTATAGAAGTTCGATATAATTATATAACTAGGTAAACGGAATAAAAATATTAACGATAATAATATGAATTATGATACCTATAAGATATCTTATTATATTCAATAACACTATACAGATGTTATAATATATTATTACACATTATTACTTTTTCCTAACCACAAATAATTAAAAAATATAAATGTATAAATCCGAACTATACCTACTATTACGGTCTAAATTTCCATAACACGGGTGGTATATGGCTTCGATAATAATAAGCTTAATAAAATATAAATATTAAAATAGCACCACCGACCGGCCAACCACACATACACATATATTAGATATAAGTAAATGTTTATCTGTTTTACTAATTATTATTGTATTGAAAATGTTTCGTCGTTGTCCCTCTCGAGTTTAGTCGATCCGTTTGACAGTGTCAATGCGGAACAAAGTTTTTTTGCGTGCGCGAATAGTCGCAAGAATAATAATATAATAAGAATTACTTTAAGCATTTCGGATGTGTGATAATCGCCACTGTTATTATTGGAATACATTTATTGTTTATATTTAACAATAGCTGTGTTGAGGTTTTTTGATATTTTTTTCATGGTTCTCTTAAATCATATATTGAAGTTTTCAAAGAAAAATAAATATTATTGACTGATATATTTAAGTTTTAAAATCGTGAGATAAGAGGATCCCAAACATAGCACTTTATCGTATATTTCAATAAAATAATCAAATTAAATACCACAATACACATTATTATTTTAAAAAGATTATTTAGTATAAAAATTATACATTTTTAAGAAACGTTTTATAAAACATACTCGACAAAAGTTAGAAAAAATAAGTGATAATACGATATTTAAACACGATATTATTTAGGGCGACCACTTTGGGATCCTTTACAAATTTGAAAAATTTAAAATGACTCTCGAAACTCGGGAAATCAAAATAATAATGTTTTTTTTTCGTGGTCTTAATGATTTGTTTTTTTGTGAATTTTTATGTATTCACCAATTTGATAGCATGACTATTTGATTTTTTAAACGCAAGAAGGTAATAGTACATCTGCAGCAGTCAACGTTATATTTTCATTCGCCGTAATAATATGTCTACAGCAGTTAAAGGGATAAATACCTATTAAAATTCTCTAAAAAAACTGAAACGTGGTTTACTCCAAAATATTGTTATCTATTCATTTTCTAATGATTATGTAACTTTAAAATTACTTTATTAATTGTTTTGCGTAAACAAGTTTTGATCACTGAAAATCATTAGAGTAGAGTCCAATTATCTGTTAAATACTGTTTTTTTGTAGTTTTCTAACATCTATAAAAAGTCACAGAGTTGATGTATATATACAATACAATATACAAACACAGATAATATTGTCATATTTATATTTACAAAGTTTAGGTTATGTATGGTCATTGGTCACTATAGCCAAAATGAGAGTTATTCTCTGGAGACATAATTTTAGACTGTAAAAAACGTAATTTAGCATTTTTAATGCATTTTCTATTTTCCGACTAAATATATATATATTTTTAATTCTGTTTTAATATTTGTAATTGATAAAATAGACGACATTTGACTATTGTGTTCTTGTCTGCAAATTTATAAGACATTTATAATGGGTATAAATAATAATAATAATAATTATTATAATTATGATATATTTATAATGGATGACTGAACATTTCACAAAGTATTTTATATATTAATTATATTTTATATTATATAATATAATATACTCATATTTGTCATAATTTGTCTATAACTTATTTATTATTCTAAAATATTACCAAAAAGATACTTCCAAAGTATTCCCTAGAATTTGTACACCTCTATTTCTATTAGTAGGTTACCACCTTCTTTATTTATATATATATTATGTACTAAAATAAGTATAAATATTAAGTAGTAATTATATAATTATTTAATCGAAGATAAATTTAATTATTTTAAAATCTGAGTGAATAACTTATATTGACATTTTTTGGAAATACACTAAAATAATTTCTTTTAAATATATAATTGAAAACTTCAAAGTACTTTTTTCAAGGAATAAGATACTTTTAAAAAGTATTTAAACTACTGTATCAAATACTAGTAATCGGAATACTACGCAAGTCTGGTTATATCACAGTATTATATTGTGTAGTTTTAAATCAGTATCGGTATATGATTTACATTATGACAATATTTTTATTCATTTTCTATGTCAATAGTGAATAGTATTTTACTTTTCATTTATTTATGAAATACCACATACGAACACATTGACGTCATGCAGAGTATCTTTATAGAGGTTGACAACATAAGTCATTTTTATCCTTGGGAAATGATGTAGTATTATTTTTTTTTAGTCTAGGAATAATATAAGTACCTATATGATTTAAAAAATATGCTATTAAAAAAATAAATCCAATATAATAATTCTAAGAAATGTGTATTTTTAATGTTATTTATGTATTATATTACTATTACGTCAGTGGTATATTCAATATATTTTGTGTCAATTTATTGTCAATCCAATTATTCAGAATAAAAACAAGAATTTTTTTAGAGTAGGTATTTTCAATAATATGTCCCTTATTTAAGTTTTGACTAAATCCATTATATTCATTACAATACTTGTATTATCACACCGTTTTTAAAAAATAACATAATATATACCTATATATGTGTATATAAAACCAGTCAATAAGATTATTTAGAAAGATAATGTACAATAAATGATAACATATGATTTGAGATAGAGGGTAAACTTACTTTTAAATTATAATAGCTTGGGATTTTGCAAAATTCTTAAAATAAATTTAGTGAGGTTGGAAACTTTTGTAGGGCGCTAAGTCCTTTTATCTTTATCTTGCAATTGAGACGTTTTGGTATATAGTTTCAAATACAATAAAATATGGTCTCTGAGAAAACCATGTAGTCAAGTAAATATATAATATACATCAATGTTTGAACATAATCTGCGGGGTAAACTATATTTTACATGATCTTTTTTATTTTCAGATTTTAAGAACTTTTTTAAAGAAAATAATGTTTTAAATGATTTTATTATTTTATTATTATTTGTATATATTTACCAAATCATGTTAAGTTTATTAAAATGTATATGTAAATATTTGACATCACATAGTCGTAAATTCATAAAACTGAAATATGAAACGATTCCATTTGAATTCATTTGTAACGTAATCAAATTTATATTTTATTTTAAGTTAGGTAACTAAATATGTATCTCTATAATATTTATTAAATATATAGAACTTTAACGAGTTTAGTAAACGACAAATTTAATATTATTTTCATTTAATTTATCGAATTTGACATGAGTAAAAATGAGGTACATATTTATAAGGCACTGCAGAGAAATATTGATTAATTGATATACTTTTTTCACGAAATTCAACTTTTTTAAATTTTAACCAACACAGAATTAATTATCACCAATAGGTAAATACGCCATTTAACAACCGTTGATAAGAAGTGACATAGCCCAATTTCTAAAATAGTCATCCACATTATTCAACATTATATCAGTGGCATAAATATAATATTTTAACTCAGAAAATTTTCCATAATTTAAAATCCAAAGTTCTATGATCGTTAACAAACACAATAATGTTCACGCTGAGGTATTAATTTATATGAATTAGGAATAAATTATATATAATACTAGGTAACTAAGTGTATTATAAGTAGGTACATTTTAGGAAAAAAATTTCTTAGTCTACTGTCAAAGGTAGTAGAGCCAACTCTGTGACTGTTCTATATTTCCAGAGTTTTAGCATATTTTTGAGATACAGTAAACTGATTCCATAATGATTTCACAATTTGTTATTTTATAAATTATTATTTTGTGATCTGGAAATTAAGTCGAAGAAGCAGGGGTGTGTTCATGGAACGAGATAAGAGTGTTATATCCCACTCATGGTTTTTGCAAAATTTGAGCGGATCGAGAAAGCTAAAGGTTTTACAATGATGTATATTTTTTTTCTGTGTACAACTTTTTGACCAGAAGTCATGAACCAATTTGTATATCTAACTGCATTTTTCTATAGAAAGTTTAATCTAATTTGTACTTTAAATAGATCATTTTTGGTATTTTCGATAAACGCGGTAGAAAAAATTACCGAAAAATTATATAAAAACGGTCAAAACACGATTTCGTTCTTCTTTACCTTCTTCGTGTCAGACAGCAGTGTCATATTAAGTTTTTTTAGCCAAAAGTTTGAGAATCTCGTAATGTATTTTCCTGAAAAGATCGCTCCTCTCACATTTTGCATTTGTCATTCTACACTGTATTAAGTGTTGGTCGTATTGCACCTCTCCACATTCGCAATCTAAGGTCTCTCTAATTTTTTATCGCACAAGGTTCTTTTTTGTCTTTGCAACCTCTACCCGGAGACGATTTAACCACGGTCAGCAACCAATGATTTCGTTAAACCGAGATTTATGTGTATTACCGTCAAAGTTATGCTCAGAATCATTTTATGTAATGCAATAATGGTTTGATATTTCATCAATTTCGGTTGATTGAGTTGAAGTCATAGATATATATTTTGATTGAGTAATTGTAAAAAGTGGTGTGACACAACTTTTTAGAATTAGTAGAATTAGTAATTTGTTATGAACCCCTCATTATTTTAGTTAGTATTAATATGAATATTTGTTATTATGTATAATATATATTTTATATTATTTATATTATATTATATCGTGTATTAGTGAGTAGGTAGGAAATAATTTGCTGAACAAACCCTTTTGACCGGATGGCCAGCTCGTATGCCAGGCATACGAGGGTGCATGGCAGTAGTGTTTGGGACAGCATTAAGAGCATTAATGTAGATACCTATACAGAACATTCAGAATCTTGACAACCATTTTTTTTTAACTAACTTTAAATAAAGTCTTCCATTAATTTAGTCAAATCTTTCTTGTGTTATTTTAATTTATTTGTTATTAAAAATTATCCATAAAAAGTTAAAAAACCCTTAATTTTTATTAATATTATTATACTGTATAGGTAGTTTATAGTATTGAATATTGCACTCGTATAAATTATTATTCTATAATATAATATTCACTCCACTGAATACGTAAAAAAAAATACTCAAAAGTGTAAAGGTACTGTATAGGTACATAAATATATATTATTACTAAACGGTGTTCGTTTATAGACTAAAAGTCTAAACTAGTAATATGAAAATTTAATATTTAATACAATTTTAATATACCTATATGCTATATTACAATATATCGATGCCACTTCCCAGTATATATTAAAAAAGGATAGTACCTATATTGCACTACTATGGTTTTTCACTGACCCTCGTCGTTTTCGGTTCCTGATAAATTATAAAAATAGAATATTAAATAATAAAGCAAATAATGAAATTCACTTCTTTGTAATATGCGCTGAAATTATCGGGCTTATCCATACAGTAAGAATATCTTAGGGAAACATAAATTATTTAAATACAATTTCGTATTATATTTATATATACGGTATAGGTACAAGTACCTACATAATTTCATGTGATAATGAAACAAAATAAAAATACCTAACCATAATAATATAGTACCCGTACTACTAAAATACAATATCAATTGTTTTCATCATAACCATTATTATTGTTTATTGTCAATATCCATACTGTACAAAATAATTTTTAAATTGTGAAACTCAAATTTCCTATTTTAAAATATATTATTTTATTTTCTTAAAAAAAAATTTTCCAGATAAATTAGCTTAGATAAGTTAAAATTTAATTTGAGATAATTGTTTGATTACTTGGTATTATTTATTTAGGTAAGGTAAAAGATAAGTAAAAATCTATCTTGATAATTTATCTAGATAATACTCAACACTGCTCATAGTAATTAATTTAAAATTGTTGTGTGAACTTTTATCATAGGTATAACGATGTTTAATCGTCCTTTTAAACATATCGATCGGACAACAATAGTCGTATAAAAATTTGAGAACGAAAAGTCCCAGCAATTTTTTATATGTGTCGAGTAGGTACTTGTATTATAATAATCAATTTCATATGTATTTTTTAAATCCATATTAAATTTAACGGTAAATATTTCTTAAACTTCTGATTGAAATTATAGTGATGTTGTGTAAAACCTATTATGCTCAGGCGAGAACTGAGAGTAGCGAGGTTCGAGTTCTTATAAAAATCCGAGAATAATAAGTTCGATGAAATTTTGGATTACATATTTTGTCAAATTATTCATCGGAAATACTTTAGGAGTGAACAACTATCTTCCAGAAAACAAACGCCAGTTTCCACCGTAAGCGAACTACTTTTAAAATTAATTAATTTACAATATTAATTCGGATAAAATACATAAACCTTGATATACGATTTATGCTGAAAAGTAATTCTAATAATGAGATGTTGTACTCAATAGAATTTACACTTATTAAGGTGTCACACTAAAATTAGTTTTAAATTCAGGATTACGCACTCAAAAAGTATTGTACTTATAGATAGTCTCACATAAAAAAAAATTCACTTATGAGGAATTGCACCCGGTAGGTGTTGCATCTAAGCTAGTATCAAATAATAAAATTAAGCTGTGGAAAACTAAAAACGCATTTTAGAATTTTGGTGGAAAATGCTACATAATGGATACAAATTCAAGATTTTAGTTGTAAATAGATGTATGTTCCATTAGGATGAGTTTAGTTTGGGAGTAGTAGCTACCTTATAATTTAATTATTTTTTAAATTTTTTAAATTTTTGCCAGAACATTCATTGATGTCAATGGTTGACAATGTATTTTAGATATAGCTTAGTAAATTTAATTTAAGGAAATTTTAATATCCACTTTTGATAATAAATTAAGTAATTAAAATTTAAATTTTGAGGAAATTTTATTATTTTTCAAGATTAGATAAACTACATACTTCTTTGTACAGATTGGAAATGTATTTACAATGTAATGTGTCTATTTAAAGTAGCACGTGAGTAGCTTAAATTGAAGATGATGGATATTGTCAATACTTATTTTAACCTTCTTCTGGAAGCATGAACGGTAGATTACCGTCATATTCACAAATGTTCGGATAACTTTTTCCTGCACGGGCCGAAAAGGCCGAAAGCAACGTGTGTTCTCAAATTACATAATATCATAGTATAAGGTATTGTCATCATTTTTATTCTTCTGTTGTAGCTCATCTCAGTGCACGTCGAAGTTCAAAAGAAGTAACGGACGTAGTTACCATCGCGCGCTCACTAGTGAATTTTTTCAACGGGTAGTCGACATACATATTCTGTTCTTTGAAACATACCTCGGCGCATCGTCGACAAAGTTTTTCCATTTTCAAACATGTCCTATCATTACCAATTTAGGAAATAATGTATTGATTATTTATTTATAAGATTAGCTAGATATTTACCTATATGGGTAGGTATATTAGTGGCTGAATTATTATCAATGGAATCTTCTTCTGCTTTTACTTTGCCTTCTCTTCCAACTATTTGGGGTCGGCAACCCTGGTCTTACACTTCCACTTAACTCTATCTCCCGCATCTTCTTCACTTACTCCCACCTTCCTCATATCACTCGCCATTACTTCCCCCCCTTCTCTTATTCGGTCTTCCCCTCCCCCTTTTACCAACAACATGCATTTCCCTTACTAATCTTACTGCCTCAGTCTCATCCCTCCTTAATACATGCCCGAGCCATCTTAATCTATTCTCTCTCATTTTGTCTACTA
>JAIPRL010011895.1:0-12800 GCA_025469235.1 Pemphigus obesinymphae
CAATATCGACCGGCGCAATTGATGTATACCACCCGAATATCTCCGGCGCAATTGATGTATGACCTTTTTTTATCCCATACATTTTTTTTTTTTACCTGCGATTTTCGGCGCAATTGACATATACCCTTTTAAATCACTGTAGTACAGAATAAATATAATTTATATAATTATGTATATAGCGACAATATATTGCCATTTTAATATTAAACTAAATAATATTTTTTTTTTTTGCAAAGTCAATTAAAATATTAATATCGCTGTTCAAATATGAATATTAGCAGTTTAATTATTATAATAATTATTGTAATATTTTTATGTTTCCAAATAAGTCAAAACTATTGCCTTAATAATACTGGATAGGTACAAATCTAAACGTATAACAATAACTTTACTTTTAAAATTTAGAACAATTTCATATGATTTCAATGTATACTAAAAATTAAAATTAAATACAATCATAAGTATACATTTTACAATTATATTTTAATCACGATTTTATTGTTATCTATGTAGGTATATGATAATTTGATAGTTTATAATAATAATAACATTATTTAATCGGAGATAGTAACATGTTGGCTACTGTAAAATGAATAAATTACTTCAACACATAACCGTTATTCAATTTTATCATGTGCCATTAAATAATGCATCTTTGAGCTTCTGACGAGTGTTAACTGGAATTATGAGTTGACTGATAACCCATATACATAATATGATGGCGTAACGTTTAATACTAATGGTAATACTTGTAGGTTTAAAATACCTTTTAAATTTAAAATTTAAAAGCTTTAATTTTTGACTTTAAACCCTGGGGTTTGGACTTCGATGAATTTATCATAAATATATTCAAATAATTAGACAGAACCACTTTGCTTTGGTTAATTGCAAATGCCTCGCACAATCTTGATTAACGATATGTGATTTTGACCCAGAGTCTAATAATTGATCTGTATTTTCTTGCGTTACAAAATTTTTCCAGCATATCATGTTTAGGTATTCACCTCATGGAATAACTATTTAATTAAATTTTTTTTTTGTTTTGCTTTACTTATGAACGGCTAGAGTTTACGACAGCCATAAGTATTTCATCGTACCTCAAATAGGTTGTACGATCGTTTATTTTAAATATATGTTTCAACCAAGGTAATGATTGTTTTACTGCCATTTTTTTAAGTAAAATTTTTTTTTTTTTATATTAATTGATAATATTTTGAAGACGACGGTTCCTCCGAAGAGACAATTCGTTTATTTGCCAACATGTTTTACAAAATACATTTATCTCAAGTTCTAAGCATGACTACCCCTTTCATATTTATTTTTTTACTTTTTACATAATATCCATTTTTTGTATATTTTTTTAGTGTATTTTTTTTTAGATATTTAATATATTATTTTTTTAAGTGGCGTGGTCAAATTAAATAGTTTAAAGAATAATATTTGCTACGCTATACTTTACAACTGTTATGTATTGCACCATTGTGCTTAATTTACAATTAAATAAGTATTTATTAACAATGAACAACCTTAATTAAAAAATTAACGGTCCAATAAGAATATTAGTAAGAAGACTAAAGTAGTAAACTGTTATTATTGTTTAATTTGTAAATTCGTCTTTTAACTTAAATTTGAAAAAAAGTTGAGTTTTTTATTAAATAATACACAGTAAATAACATAAACAGATTTATTTATTTGACATTTGAGAATATTTTACAAAATAAAATTATCTTAAATTTTAAGCATAGGCTATCACTTTTATTTTCTTTTTCTTTTTTGGATAATATCCATTTTTTTTTATACATTCTTGGATTTTTTTTTTTGTTAATTTTTATTACATATTTTTTTAAAATGATGTGGTTAATTAATTAACTAAAATAATAATATTTGCCACACTATACTTTACAACGTATTTATCATGGATACGTATTTGTTTATACATTTGTGCCGAAAAAAATATTTTTATACCAATAAAAATACACCAGTAGGTATCTAAATATATTCAGAATACTTACGTATTCTAATATTTTGTTTGAAAAATATTCAAAATTATATTTGAACTCAAAAACGGTATTTAAATACTTTTATTCAAATACTTTACAAGTGTGTTATTCATTATAATTAAGAAAATTAACATTATAATAGTAAACTAAATGGCTTTTGAATGGTGAGGATTCAATATCGTTTAATTGAATATTAAATAATAGGTACAGCTAATATCGTAGAAACTTGTGACGTCCTTCCCTTATGATATTCATTTCATCACATATAATAGGTAGATAGGTATCCCATTTATTGTAATTGTATTATTCTAATATTATACATACGAATAGATTTTTTTAACTCTACACATGTTATCCGTAAAAATATGAATGGAATTTTTTGTATAAATTACGAAGTTTAAATTAATTCACAGAAACATTCAATAACCCTGGTAAAATCTGTGATATCCAATACATTCATATCATTCATGATGCGATAAATCAAGTATAGGAAAAAAGAGTAATTTTCCCTTGGTAAAGGACATCTCAAATCCTTATATAAAATGAATATACTTCGTATAGTTGTGGATCACAACTCGTGAAATATAACTATATGATACATTGTGCTTATCATTTTTGTTCAGATATTTCATAGTTTCTTATACCCCGAAAAAAAAAAATGAATTAAATCACGAAGTTTTTGGTTAGCACTGAAAATAACAAAATGATTGTTGAAATCTGTGTACGTAATTAAAAGTCCATTACTTTATGTTAATTTTTATTTATAGTAATTTATATTATATATGGATACTAGACACTCACAATTTTTAACCCAAAGTAATGATCGGATAATTTATAAATGAATAAAGAATTTTCATTATTATTTAATAAGTTATATTAATATATAAATCCATAGAATTTCTGAAATACCTATATTCAACGTTTAGATTAGTCAACGATCATTTTTGATATGGATAAATATCCAAAGACCACAGATATCTGTGCCAAAGACGTAATATTATGTTTTGTGCCATAGAGTAACTACAGCATAGACATTGTAATTTAATATTTTATTAGGTACGTATCTACATTTTATATCATACATAGATATAACAACGAATTATGTTATTATATATTAAGTATTATTATCCGAAATTAGTTCAACATTTGATACATTTTTCATGTAAACTAATATATGGCTTTTAGCATCAATATCAATATTTTTAATTATAACCAATCAGTTAATTAACCAACCACAACACTTTTAAAAAACATATAGGTATGTAAGTAAGTAAGTAAGTACCTACGTAGATGGTGATTTAAATGCAACAGTAAGACTTGTCTAAAAAATCATACAGATAGATAAAAAATGCATATACCTATAACTAACTAGGTATAGTTAAATATAATTTTTAAGGCGGTGCTCTGTGTAGAGTTTTATACAGACAAAAAAAGTTACTTTTGGCCATCGTTAATTGTGTTGTCCGTAAATATTTTGAATACCTACTGCCGCTTGAAAAACTCCCTATTTTTGATAAAATTTTTACTTTTTTAATATTTATTCCTATAAAACTAATATAAAACTTTATAGTTCATATAGTTCTATGTAATAACTATACATACTCGTATATAAATAGTTTTATTAAATTAGAAATCTTAAAATATTAGATATGAAAATTTAAAAACATTTGATTAGGTAGGTAGGTATTTAAGTTAATTTGTTTATAAATTCAAATCTGTTTCTAAAATCTATAAATCCCATAAATTGCTATATGATAGACAAAACAAATTCAATATGTACCTACTAAAATTATAAAATTAATTTTGGACCTCCTCCGAAAAAATAATCTAAATACAGCTTTGGGTATAACAAACACATAATACACCTAGTTTGTTGAAGTGCAGTCAAATTTGAAAAAAATAAATAAAAAAAATGGTGAAAGTCAAAAGTCGAATTTTGGTACACATATATTGCTTATTCATTATAAATTAATATAGGTAGGTACTATAAGTCCCAAGGTCTATCCCTTTTGTGTATCCCTATCCCTCAAAAATAGGGAAAAACCCTATCGTCGATTTTATTTAAAACTTGCTAACCTTTAAATAATGTCTATAATGTACTAACATAAAATGAATAGTTGTAAACATTTATCAAAATAATAAGCAAAGTTAATTTATAATATACTAAGTTCTTCACAGGATTGTCTTAAATGCAATATTTTTGGAAAAATCTATTTTTTTTTTGTTTTTAACATCTTTTTAACAAAAAAATATTACACGCACACCAAAATGAACTTTAAACGTATTAAAGTTTTAATAATTTTATATACGATTACGTCAATTAAGTATTGAGTTCTAACGTTTTTGATACCAGCTGCAATGGCAGCAGCATTATAATAAATGTACAATTTATGGACTACCTATATTATAAAAAAAATAATATAAATAGAATATTGAATAACTCAAATCATTGGACTTCCGTAGTATTTTTCCAATTTTCTTGTGACGTGTAACACCTATTGCACGCAGGTGAAAATTGGGCTAAGAAAGGTCTTAATTCTTATAAAGATCTGAAAACAGCAATTTCGATAAATAGTCGTATTTTGTACACCTATTCATCCAAAACACTTTGGGACTATTTTCTAGAAAGTTAAGGTTACACCCAAATGGGGTTATAAATTCAAGGTTTTGCACCCAAAGATGCTAAACTTATCACAGAATAAAATTATGGGTGCGTTCCATTTGGAGGCTTATGCGCTCACAGCGCTCACGCTTACCAACCGTTCCACTTGGAAATACACGCTTACAATAGCTATTGCTTACGATTCCAAGTGGAACACAGTGTAAGCGCTCGTAATCGTTTAGAATGTGTTATCAAAAATAAAATTGATAACAATTAATAAAAAAAAATTATAATATTTGTAATCATTTTGCCAGTCAAAAAAACTCCAATATTTTTAATCATATCAATAATTATTAATGTAACAATAATAATAATATTGACAGCGCTGTCTGAAAAATAGGTTTTTTTTAAAATTTAATTTGTTTAATTTTTAATAACAAAAGCGCCGGCCCAATTCGTGCTGCCTATATCTATATATATATATATATATATTTAAATCTAACTAACTAGTAACTAGTATATATAATTTTAGAAGGCACAGACACAGCGAATGTTGGTAGGTATACTTACATTTGTACCTATTTTGTTATATTGAGTAGGTATGTATATACTACTATATGACAGTATTATTATTTACCTTTTGCCAGTATGAACTATGAGTTCTTCTTGAGTTTTAATTTTTCATATTGACTATGTGTCTACTGTTATTCACTTACCTATATGACAGCATTATTATTTACCATCTGTTGGTTAGGATACGAGTATACACCTTATACATTAAAAAACGACAGTTAATAAAAAATCAAATAAAAATAAAAATATTAACATACTTGAAAATATATTAAGACACATGTCATTAAATGACACGGAAAAAACATCAAATAAAACATAATATAGAAAAAACATCAAGTACCATTGAAAAACATTGAAAACATTATGAAACATTGAAAAATCATGAAGCGAGGAATGTATTGGTTTTACAATGATGTATTTTGTATTATGTTGGTACCCAATTTTCGACAAGAAATTTTGTTATTTACCCATTTTCCAGTATTAAATTGGATATAATTGGTACTTTAATGAGGTTATTTTTCAACTACATGCCTATTCTAATTAAATAAAAATATTAAATAACTTAATATTCAAAAATTTTAAGAAAATGATTAATTTGGTTCCAGTAAAAAATGATTTAGCATTAATAAAAATTCACTTTTCTGGCCTCATTAGTGCAATTACAAATTTAAAAGCTACTGAATTAACTTTACTATAATCCTTAGAAATTTTGAAAAATATAATTTCAGAATACTTATTGAATATACCCAGTGACAAAGGTTTTGTTATAAAAACTAAAATATCCCAATTGTATAACAAAAATAAAGGAATTCAAATATTAGAACAAATTGGACTAATTTTATCAGGAAGTAATGAAATCCAACTTCCACAAAACTTCACTCCTAGTTTTGTCGCTAATATGAAATATGCGCCATTGACATCAGTGGATGTGGAAATATTGTTTGGTCTTTATAAACATATATAAGGACAGAGGATAAATATGACACCTGAGCATGTGGAAGAATATATTATTGTTAACTCATATTATACAAATCAAGTTTTATATTATATCTATATATTAAATGTTTTTCTTATTAATTAAAATATATTTGTATTTGTTTAAACGGTTTTTTTTTCATCGTTTCTTTAGTATTATTTTATTTTATGTTTAACCAAAGAAATGGTTTGTAGGTAATAATTTAATATTTTTGTATATTTTTATATTTAGGTAAGAACCTTGTTATGTTTTTAATATTTAATACTACTTTAAACAAAATAAAATAATTAGGCTTATACTTTATTGAATTCTAATCGAAAATATCAATAACCAATTGCTATTTACCTATATATACGATATAATAATATTATAGTATATTATTCTTATGTACCTACCTACTGTATTACTGTGTACTATTCGTATATTTGCCTTTAAAAATTAATTTATTTTCAGTGTATTCAATGTTTCAAAATATTTTCATCATAAAGACACCAATAGTGTATTTAACCTGTATCTATAGGAGGAAGGATGCGAAACAGATGTTTTTATATGTACCTATATAATACACATTATATTATCTTTTTAATGCACAATCAAAATTTTTTTACAGTTAATTGCCTATTTTACAAGTGATGGGTGAGAAGGCCCATCTCAAATCGACAACCTTAAATATGCACTTGAAAGATACACCCCTAATAAGTTGACCTTGTAATGAAATTATTTCAAATATTCAGTTTTTTATAGGGAAAATAAATATAAACAATAGAGATAAAAAAAAAAAAAAAAAATTGCGTTGATGGAAATGACCTATGAGCTATGAGAAATCTTTTAAAATAATTTACACATTGACCAATCCACTCAAGGGGGACGAGTTTTTTTTTTGCAATAAAGGAGGATACATTTTAAAACTTACTTTTTTTTGGATTATTATATCTGGTCCCCATAAGTCTATACATGATATCACAAGAGGATTTGATTAAATTGTGCAATTCAAACATTTTTTCATTTTTCATTAAAAACAGAACTAGGAATATGTGACAGTTGCAGTCGTCGCAGTGCAATCATATATATATATATAATATATAATTATATGAATATAATTTTTCCATAACTATTTAGTATTTTTATAATACCTATATGTAATGTTATATAATAAATTACAGTTACAAAACTTTCAATTATTCCTGTCCTTATAATATGTCCTTGTAGCATTTTTTTATTATTAAAAACAGTACTATAATTTTATGAGGTCGTAGTTGCCGTCGTCGTAGTATAATAGATCACCTTCTTTTCCAACTACTTAAGATATTACTAATAACAAAATAAAAAAAATAACGCAGTTGGGACCAAAATAATAGGATATTAATATACTCTTTTTATTTTGTATTACATTGTTTATTATTATAAAACAAAAGTAATTTTAAAATAAATTGGAAACTCTTAAAAATAATATATTTATATGTTAATAATATATACCAAGAGACATTTACTATATTTAATAAAGCAGAAAAAATATCCCTGGAATTTAAGTACAGATTCAGGAATTATAAACTGAAAGGCTTAAAGAATGAAAATTAAATTAAATATTGTGTCTAACCAAATAATGGTTCATAAAAAAAAAAAGTGTATCTGAATATTTTCTAATATCTGTCTAGAATATTGTTATGATAGACAATTATTAATTATTAAAATTAATTTGAAAAATATTATCAATAAGAATAAAATATAACTAATTATGTAAAATTATTCTTGAATAATAATACCTACATAATTATTTTCTTTATTACTTAGAAACAAAACAAACAAAAAAAAAAATAGATAGGTACCTACAAATATTTATAAAATTAAATTTTAAATATTTATTTAATAATACTTTGGAATTTGGTAAAACCTATAAAAAATATTTATATAAAAAGATCATTTAAAAAAATGATAAAATTTTTATTTTTAACTACCTATTAATTAATTATAATAAATACATTTTGAAATTTAATTACATTATATAAACATAATATAGACACATATATATATATATAATTTTGGATGAATGAGAGCAATTTACAATTTCAAAAATACAGCAAATTATTGCAAAATTGTAAATTTTTCATAGCTACAATTTTGCAATATTTTGCTGTATTTTTGAAATTATAAATTGCTTTTATTCATTCAAAATTCAACAAAATTTTTTCTCAATATTATTGGTAAGTAATTTTATAAAATGTTTATTTTTAAATTTTTAAAAATAAAAATAAAAATTGGACGATTTTTGAATTTTTTTCTTTTGTAAATCATGCAAAATCAGAGGCTATTAGTCATATATTTTATTTTTAAAAATATAGTAAAATATTCGCACTATATCAAGAATTATAACCTTACTGACTTATAACCAATGTTTTTTCTTGTTTTGTTTTTTTTCAAAGTATCGTATTGATCGTAAGTACTCGGAAAATTGTTTAAGAACTACTACAGCGTGGATGCGTTAAAATTTGTCTAACATGTTAGCAGGTGCAAATGTATTGTTCGCTGAAATTGATAAGAAAACTTTTTTCAGGGTACCGCAACTTTCTCAGACAGACAGTCGAAGAGTGAGAGGTACAGAACGGATGACGAGAAGGAGAAGCAAGGATAATTTAACGAAATGCTAGCTAATGGTTTTTTCCAGCAGAACTTTTTATGGTTAAATTCTTTACTCGGTTATGTATTGGTCCATGTGTATAGAGTAATAACGAACGTAATCTTAAAGGTCTGTTAGGAAATAAAAGAAAATATTAAATCTATCTATAAAACATAATCGAGGGATGAGAAAAAAAAGTCCTATGTCTGATTTATACATTTTTCAGGAGAGCTTTTTTAAAGTTTAACGATTGATTTATTTTTATCAGTACATCCTTTAGAGATAAAAATAAAATAAATAAATGCAGAAAAGTAATACAGAGTTAATTATCAATTAAAAACCAATAAAAATAATATTTTTATGTACTCACAAATAATTAATTAGTGCACGATAGAATTTTTTTTGTCTCAATCGTAATCACAGAATATAATTTCATGATATAAAATATTGTTGAAGTGATACCAATAGACCATAATAATTATAAAACATATTCCATTGTGGTTCTCTTGTTTGCCCGTAAATTTTACCAATATATTTATTAAATATTAAATTATTATTAAATATAATTAATTAATTAATTAATGAATTAATTATTATTAAATTATTAAATTATTTTATCAATATCATGTGATATTCATACAACTGCTTTGTCCTAACAAAATTGTGTATTTTTCACATAGAACTTTTTTGAATTGACTATAATCTTTAAAAACAAAAGAGTCCTATCGGCTCGTATAAAACGTAACAAATGTGTAAGTTTTTATTATATAGAACTATTTTGTTTTTCATATTTTTGTTAATATTGGTCGTAAGACTACCGATGTAAGCTTAAAAGGTAGACCATTTATATAATTTACGAATTATTGAAAAACTGTTTTTGAAAAATTCAGACATAGAACTTTTTTGTTCTCACCCCACCTTTTTACAATAGTATTATTTTATCTTTTGTATATTACATCAATAACTTAAAGTAGTTTTTTTTTTCAAGGCAATTTTTTATCTTTCTTTATCGCACACGTAACATAGCAATTTAAACGTATTCTATTTCTAGCGTATCGATTGATCGGACCTTCTGAAAATAGATCTGTATTCTTCGTTGTAAAGTTTACATTAGATCGACTTTTTATCTCAAAAATTTATTTTGACTACATTTTCAATATGTAAATTTGTAAATGTATAAGTTTATTAAAAATTCATTTTAGTAGAATTTAGGAGAATAAAATCGAAAATGTGGGTACGTCAATTTAAAGTAGACTCTTCGACGAATTCAGATCAGTTTTCAGAATTCTTATAACATAACTAGATCGATCGGTATGTTGGAAATAAAAAACATCTAAATTACTATGTTTTTTGTGAAAAAAAAAATGTTTTTTTTTTGGGCTATAGTCATAGTTTAATTTTTATACAACATTGTAGACAAAATGATCTGGTTATACCTTGGTTCTTAAACATAAAATCTAAAAGTTAATTATTTTGTAAAAAAACATTTTTTTTTTTGCAGATTTTTACAGATGGCATAACATCAATTATATTTTTGTGGTATATATATATATATATATATAATGATAACGGTAGAACACAGATTATTTTATCAACAATATTGTGTAAAATTTAGTTTCTGAATTACAACTACAGTTCGAAAAAACATTTTCTTCGTAGTTTTTAATAACGATATTTTATCGTGAATGCACGACAGTTAACAATAAAAGGTGGTACTGACACGGAACTATTAATAAATTACTTTTAAAAAATTGTATTTGAATATTTTTAAATTGTCAAATTTTAATTTTTTTTTAAATTTCGTCATTACAGAACCCTTTAAAATTTAAACGTGTTGTGTTCTCTTCAAACTAAATGTTTAAAATTATGAAAAAAAATTAAAAACTGAAAATGTACATTATGAAATATTTAATACCTAATAATTATATAATAAATTATTTATTTAATAATAAGTGAATAGTGAATTTTATTAAGCAGTTAAACTGTACCTATATAATTTACATATTTATAAACTTGTAAAAAAAAATGTTTATGAAAAATATTTCGTAATAAAAGTCGAAAGTCAAGATATGGTACGGAATTTAAATTTAAATTGAATCTAGCTTGAAATTGAAATATGTGATATTGAGTAAAAATTTCGTTTAGAAAATATACCAATAAAGATAACTGTCTATACAGCGGGAAACGTATTAATCTCAGTTTGGGTAATACTTTTGACGGGCTTTTTCGCTGTACCTATATATAGAGAGTATAATATAATCTAATCTAAGTTTTAAATGGCATCACACTCGGTATATACGATACAATACACATTATACATACATAATATGTAATATATTATATACCTACTATATATTATATTACATTATATACGGTACGGTTTGACAATAAAACGGCTAAAAACTGTCACGAGCAGACCATTTTTAATTTAACTTGATTCAAAAGTGTCAAAAATGTAGATATTATACAGAGTGTGTTCTAACATTTAATAACAAAATTTTCGAAATAAACTTATAATGTTGAGTGTCATTGAAAAGTGAAAACCTTAAAAAAAAAAAAATTGGACTTTTATAGGTTCTTCCGGTAGGAAGCTACTATATAACCCGAGTATTATCTAAATTACATTTTTTACAAAATTTCATTTCACTATGGTTAGATTTATCGACCGTAAGAATACATATTTTGATGCATTACCTTCATCATATCAGGTTTTTTTTTTTTAATAATTCCGAACTCCAGCAGTTTATAGTTTGGTTTTTAAATATCATTTGACCGGACAATTATTACAAATATTTATAGAAATACTAACATGAGAGAATATAAGGATTTTGTTCAACAGCGTGTGTTTTCAGATCAAATATATTTGTTATCGGTAATACATTTTTATACGATGTATGTAGAACATTTTAATCTTCATTATTAATGAACTCACAAGTCTCATTTCGGCTTAATATATGTGTACCTATTAAAAATGTTATAATAAGACGGTGTCACCGTCACGAAATCACATAACACTCACCGTCGTCAGATCGTTACTTTATTTATTTACTATTCTTTGTAACCACCTATCATCATAAGGGCAAATTTCGGGTGGATAGGAGGGCTGAGTCCCTCTAAAATTTGTATTTAATATAGTTTATGTAGCATAGCCCCATATGTTTGTTTTATAAGTATAATCACAGCCCCCCCCCCCAAAAAAAAAAATTTAAAACTCAAATTGTGCCTATGTCTATTACATCACCACAATAGCCAATATATACACGCTAAATATTATATATTATGAATATTGTTTATGTTTTGTTTTTATAAATTACATAATAATTAAGTCATTTCAAATGTACTGCGGAGCGCCATTATGGTTCGTTTATATATATTCGTATGTCGCGGAACAAAAAATACGGCGTACGCATATATAAAAAGGACGCAATTTTTGTCGAAATTTATAATAATGATGTCACAAAAATTTTACATAGGTATACTCATTATAGTTCAAATAGCCATCATTCACATACTCGTACTTTAGACTCTGAGCAATACGAGGAATATTATGGTTTTAAGACGATGTGTTTTTTTTATGTCTGTACCTTTACATTTTTCGTAGAAAGAATCGACTAATCGAGTGATGTTTTGGAATGAAGAGCTTTTTTGATAGAAAATTGGTTCTAGTTGTTACTTTGAAGACATCATTTGTAAATTTTTACAGTAGTATTTTTGTTCTAACTACCTTTTTTACGGCGTGTGCAGTATGCAGTATTTTATAAATGCAGGTGAAATTATAAAATAAGAAATTAAGTTATCATAGTTACCTTTTTTTTTAAAATAATATTATACCACACTTTGCTCAAAATCATCTTTCGAATGCAATGGTTTATTTTTAGGTTTTCAAATTTAAAATAATAATAGTACACTATAAATATAAATAAATACCCAGTTTCTACAAAAAGAATTTGTTTTTATTTAACAAATACGTATTTCGAAAACAATGTTTTCATCTTCAGTGTTAAACAACTACTGAGTCGTTCGGCGCGTATACAT
>JAIPRL010011896.1:0-12799 GCA_025469235.1 Pemphigus obesinymphae
TTTTTAATTGTAATCTTAACACATTTAAAAAAATCATAGGTACATAACAATATTTTGTAAAATGTTATTTTATAAATATATTTATATATATATTTTTTTTCTTTTCTAGTATAGCTTTAATTGTACAATATTTAATTTATTTAAACACTTTCTATATTTTTATTATTATTATTATTTTATTTATTTTTTTTTTAAATTTTATTTTGATTTCTACTGTCAGATATTATATAATTTCATTGTAATTGGAATATTTTTTTTTCCGTAAATAAATAAATAAAATAAATAAAATAAATAAATAAATAAATAAAAATAATAATGATTAATGTATTATATATTAATATTATTGTGTAAATTATTATATTCATGTTATAATATTTTATTATCATAATATTATATTATTGAAATTAAATTATCTATAACTTTTGTACCTAATATCTTAACATATCTACTTACATTATATTTAGGTACCTACACAATATACATTATACTTGTTAAAACAACTTGAGCAAGATACGTAATAAATTGGTAACGGATTTTATCTGCGTATAAGTTATACAGGAACATTAAAAATAATAAACAATACCATCATGATATAGGCTGCACACCAATTAAACATAAACCAAATAAACGATACCTACAAAACAATAATAATGAAGATGAAGTACAACCTTTATTTACATTAATACAAAATAATGAGTAATTCATATTTTCTATCAATTTTTTAAAATTTGGTGTCAATATTTGGAGTGCAAAATCATATTTTTTTAAATGGATGAATTTTCGTGCATTTCGGTCCACGATTTAATTATTTACATAAATGTTGATTGATTTATTCATTGTAGTAAATCACTCTGCATTTGGGTTGATAGATTAAAGTATGAAATAATAATTATTGTCACTACCTATATATTGCAATAATTATTATTTATATTGTAATGATCAAAAAGAGAGGCGGTTATAAAGGGGATAGTAATATGTACGTTTAGGATAGAATTAATTATTGAGACAATTACTATTTGTCGATTAATGAAAAGAATTCATGATATGAAAATTGCCAAAACATTTGTCTAAAATGAAGGGAGTTTTATTAAGTTATTATTTTGATCAAAACAACACAAAGAATTCGGGATAATGAGTTTGAGAATTGAACATGGATATAATAATAAAAAAAAAGTAAATAATGTTAAATTACCTGCCGGAGTTCTTATCAAACACGTCTGTTGAGACTTGAGATCGTAGATAATAATATTTGGCAGATGACTTGCGGTGTAGGTTTATTCGCCGAAGAGTGAAGGGATATTATAAGGTTTATGCGATTCGAACGATTAAATTAAAAACAGTTTGTAATTGGATTAAGACAATAGACGATAATACACGATCAGAAACACCAATTTTACTTGTATGATAATTTTTCGTTGTAGTTGGTTGAATTGTGTGGGCCACACACTGAAGGGAGAGCAGTCGAGCGATGGCTACTCTGGGGTCATTTTGTTATATATTGTAACTTGTAAGAAGACATTTCCCCTGCAAAGAAGGGTTTTTTGTTTATGTGTGCAAAAATCGTTGTACACGTGCCTGTCTCACAACAATGTTTTACCTATACAATTACTGCGTAATAGCTTTGATATTTTAAAACGAAACGCGTGTGACCATTTTTTTACGCCAGCTCTTTCCCATCGTGTGCGCCTATGCGGTGTATGTATGTTCATTTTTTTAACCTTATTCAAATACCTATCATTCTAAGTAGTATACTTATTGTATTTAGGTACTATCTATATTTTACTTTTTAATATTGTTTTTAGTTTTTTTTTTTTACATAGTTTCCTTGTAATTCAATATTTTTATATGAAGGTATATATTGGTATATATTGGTCATATATCTGATATATGCATTTTCGTCGTATTTTATTAACATTCCGATAATTACATTGTATATGGTTGTTATAACTGTCCCTTCTCATGGTATTTAATGATGATACATATTTTTAATTGTACATAAAGAAAAATATCCATTACATTTTTATAAATTTTTTTTTTTTTTTTTATAACATTCTTACACGTGTGCATAACATAACAATATACATATAGTTCTTGGTGGGAGTATTCAATTTGGTGGAATTGGATCCCGTAGGCATAATTATTATTATATAGTCCATATAATAAGTTCAACTGAAAGAAGTATACTTAAACTGTACTTAATTTAAACTGTTACTTACTCAGTGTATACTAGTGTATCATAGCAAATTGGGGGAAATTTTTGATTCAAACTTTCCAAATTAACGAAAACCAAGCGGATGACACGTTCGGGTTTTAAGTTATCTACGAGAAGTACAACCGAAAGAAGTAAAATATGTAAAAACATTGAATAACATAAAACGTATTTAATGCGGATACCAATTCGGCCACCGGACTTCTACCTGAATAACAACGGAAACTAATTCGGACACGGCGATTTATACCCGGAAACCAATTCGGCATCAGCCACCTCTTGCGTTTATATAAATGTAAAATATAATAATTTATTATGTTACAAGTTTAAATACTTGCCATAGTTTATTATTATTATTATTTAATATTTATTTGAATAGGTACTGTGTAAAAATTTGATTTGTTTTAAATAAAAAACCGTATATAAATCACAAGTCAGGAATGTAGAGAAAATTTTTGTAAAATCATTTTCGAAATTCCACGAAATCATTTTCGTAGGAAAAATAATTCATATATGTAGTTTGACCAACATGATAACAATATATTTACCTAATAAATAACGATCATAGTTATTTTACTTTTTAAATTCCGACAGTGTGAAAACTATTATCAATACTTGGTATAATCGTTATTTTTACAGATCTCTATTACGATACCTATATTATCTTTTATAACGATTCTTAATACTTGACCCCCAGGCGGGCTACGCTTTTGTATACCTCCGTCTTTATTATTTCCTCTTTAGGTTCGTTCTGGGTATAAATGGAACCTTTTGGCTATTGTAGTTTTATTTTAGGGGTGTTGTGGAACGTTATCACGATTTTGGCATGTATCACTAAAAACTATTTTACGTTACCTTGATGAAAATAAACCGCCAGGGGCGTTCACATCAGTGGCTGTTTTATCTTCATTTATTATTGACAACAAGATATAATATTACAAGATGGTATTTTTTATTTAAAAACACAATCACATTCATTAATTACATTGATAGAACAATTAATACTGGTCATGAATGACAGCGAGATAACGAACGACTGACTGAAATGTACAAAAAGGTGACGGCTTTGTTACAACGACAACACTAGTGTCAGTGTATCTAAAATTATATACATTATATGTATTTATCCAAAACACGTTCCAATTTTTTTTTCTAACAAATGATTCTTTTTTTTTTAAATACAAAATCAATTTTACAAACAATAAAATGAAAGAAAAAACAATTTTATAAACTAGTATTAAAAAAAAATTACAAAATCGAACAAAAATAAAAATCATTACAATATTAAATATTTTAACATCTAGTAGGTACTTTAGTATATTGATACATAGATACAATAGGTGTAATGAATATATTACTTAAATATAATTATTAAACCACATAGGTTTTTTTTGTTATTCTTCTTCTTTTCAAAAGTTGATTCATATTTTCATTGCTAATTTGATTCTCTTTTTCATCAAACATTTTTTTCTCTTTTTCATCAAACAATTTAGTCTCTTTTTCATCAATCATTTTATTCTATTTTTCATCACAATTTTTTACTAATCTCAAACATTTAGAATTTCTTTTTAATATAGTTCCATCTATTCATTTTACCTTATAACTTCTAGGCATTTCAGCTTTTCCTAAATTCTCACATTTCATCCATACTCCCTTATATAACATACAAATTTTTTGCATTTCTTAATTCATTATGATCTCGTTTTCTAGAAGTTTTATTATATCGGTTTTCCTGTTTTTCCTTATTTAGAATCATTTAGCTCAATAACTTTTCTTTATCAAAAATTTCAGGTTGTAGTAACTCTAACTTAACTGTTATTCTAGTTTTTAATCTTCTATTAAGCAACAACTGAGCTGAAGATAAATTAATACCTTCAAGCTGGCTGTTTCTATATTCCAGCAAACTATACCACAAACTATTTTCATCATAATTAATTTTTTTAAACATTTTTTTAAAAATGCCCACTGACTTTTCGACTATCCCATTACTTTGACTATGCTTTGGACTTATAAATGAACACTTAATATCATTATCTACACAAAATGTTTTAAACTCTAAACTGTTAAATGGTACATTATCAGATATTATTTCATTTGGTATCCCAAACCTAGAAAATAGTTTTTTTAATTTTACTATATCTGCACTTTTGAGTTTACCTTTACTGGCTCAAACCAATTTGAATAATAATCTATACTTATAGATATGTATGACCAGCTATTTCAGCAAATTCTATTCCTAATCTGAGATAGGGATGTTTTGTCAACTCATGTGCCAATAATGGTTCTTTGATATTTGCTCTTTTATATTTATTACAAGATTTATAAGACATAACAAAATTTTTAATATTGTTACACATGAATGGCCAGTAAACTACATGTTTAGCTTTAGCCACTGTTTTATCTACACCCATATGGTCTGAATGTTATTTTACCATAAATTCTTTTCGAAGACCCTTAGGAACTATCACTTGATTATTATGAAAAATCAATTCATCGCTAACTGTAACATTATTTTTCTCTTTGATATATTTCCCTGTTTTAGAACTATCTTTAATATCTTTTATGTTCATATCCTACCCATTCTGGTATAATTATAATATTTTTACAAGACTAGGATGTTCTTTTATATTATTTTTTATTATTTTTATTTTCTCAGGTGAAATAAGCAATATTTTTTCAGGTACTACAATTATCTCATGAACAATATCAGTACACTCAGTTTGCTCACTAATTTCATTACCAATGTATAACCTGGATAATAGATCAGCTAATAAATTTTTCTTTCCCGGTACAAAATTTAACTCAATATTATATTTTAATATACCTAACTTAAACCTCTGTAATCGTGCAGTTATATCGTTAATTTATTTTTTCAAAATTGTAATTAGTGGTTTGTGGTCAGTATATATTAATACTTTATGACTATAAATTAACTGATGAAATTTATGACAAGAAAAATAAACAGCTAACAACTCTTTTTCAATTTGTGCATATCTTTTTTCTGTTTAACTTAGATTCCTTGACACATAAGCAACTGGTCTTTTATTTTGCAGAAGGCAACACCCTAACCCATCCTTACTAGCATCACAATAAATTACTAACGTGGATCAAATATATTTAATACAGGAGGGTTAACCACACAATTCTTAAACTTATCCCTAGCTTTTTTTTCTTCTTCGTCCCATTTCCAAACATTACCTTTGTGTATCAATTCTTTAAACGGTCCAGTTATATTAGCTAAATTGGGAATAAATTCTGTTAGATAGCTTCCTAAACCTAGTGCTTGTTGTACCTCTGCTGGATTCCTAGGTTCTCTCATTTTAGTAACAGCCTCTGTCAGTAACGGATCTGGTAATACATCTTCTTCTGTAAATTGCATACCTACATACTTAACACTATTTGTCATGAATTGTATTTTTTCTTTATTAAATTTAACCCCCCATTTACTAACTCTTTCTACTACCTTATGTAATACTTTCCTGTGTTCTAATTCACTTTTTGTTGCTATTATCATATCATCAAAATAAACAGTAACCTCATCTATACTTTCAAATACACCTATAGCCATTTTTTGAAACACTTCTGGAGCAGTGGAAATTCCAAAAGGCAACCTCAAAAATTAATGACGACTAAGTGGCATAATGAATGTACATGCAGACTTATCGTCTAGTTCAATGTGGTAGAACGCTTCTTTCATATCAAGTACGGTAAAATATTTTTTCCTTACTAGTTTACTTTTGATGTCATCTCGAGTTGGAATATATGAGTGCTCTCTTTTTATAGCTTGATTTAAAAATTTTGGATCTAAGCATATTCTTAACGTTCCATCTTTCTTTTATTATTTTATTTTCTTCTAACCTCTCTAAAGTGCAGTTTAGTTTTTCTTTTATTTTAAATGAAATTCTGAGAGGTGGTCTCACAATTGGTGTAACACCATCTTTTAAAGTAATTTTATACTTAAATGGCAATTTACCAAGTCCTTCAAATATGTTTTTATTATTTTCAATAAATTTATTTTTCTCTTCTTCATTGTGTTTACTGACTGTTTCAATTTTCTGTGTCAATCTCAACTGTCCATATGTTTCACGGCCTAATATCGGTTTAATATTTTTGTTATTTATTATGACAAAATCAATATCTACTTTTATTCCATTTATCTTACACTATAGTCTTATTTTTCTCTTCACATTCAATGAAAATCTAGCAAACGCTTGAACCTTTGTATTAAAACTAGTTATGTTTCTCTTATTTATTCTTAATTTACTTAAAAACTCATATGATAACATATTTAAATCTGTTCCCATATCCAATTTAAAATTAACCAACTCATCATTTATAATTACTATTATTTCCTATTCTGCATTATTTTTATTAGTTATTATATCAATTAGAAAAACCTCGTCTACTTTACTATGAGTTTTAAAACTAGTACTATTATTATTCTTACTCTTTCTGCATCCAATTTTAAAATGTTCCATCTGCCCACATAAATTGCACTGCTTGTTGAATGCTGGACATTTTCGAGCCTTATACTTATATCCACACTTTTTGTAAGAATACTCCCTAGATCTGTTTCTGTCTTTATCTCTTATGCTAGTTGATTGTTGATACTATTTATTTATTCTTTTCTCCACTCGATCTTGATTTTTCTTTATACTTCCTATTTCAATTTTGTAAGTGCTACAGCACTTTATATGGTCCACTGATCTTGCCCCATCTTCTCCAGTCAACATTATTTGATTTAGCATTGTCGTTTCCGTTGTTCTACAGTGATCAACTATTGTGTCAAGCGACAAGTCTGGTGTTCTCAGTAATATCTCTTGTAATTTGTAATCATTAACTCCTAGCGCAATTCGTACTTAAGTAAGTTATCTTATAGTTCACCAAACTCACATTTTTTTCCATTTTTTTCCAGCTCATTAAAGAACTTATCAAATGCTTCTCCCTCGGCTTGACCGCGTTTAAAAAATTTTAACTGCTCTGCTATTATATTCTTCTTTGGTTCAACATATTTTTCAAGTTCCCAAAAAAATTATTTTGACCGTTTCATGTTCAATTTTGAAGGATTCTACCACCGAATATGTTTCTTCATTTAGGCCACTTTTAAAATGTGCCACTTTAACTTTATCATTTTGTTTTATTAAGTTCGTTCGCATCAATATAATTATAAAACTCTCTCTTAAAATTATGTAATTGATTCACTAATGATACAGCAGTTCCAAAATTTAGTTTTGGCAACTTCACCGCAGCAAACATCTTAGGAGTTAGGTTATGTTTACACTTACCGCGTGTATTATTACTGGTCGTGTATTCGATATATGTTTTTACTTTTACTGCGATAATATATTCTTGCTTACTATAATATTATCTTGAATCATGGTAATAGCACAGAATAAACATGGTAAAACATTATTTACAATCACAAATTGTTTTAATTTTGTGCGATGGCTATCACCATACTACCATAGCCTCCATAAGCTTATTAATAAACTCTCCATGCTATTCCGTATTACACCGTTGATCATTTTAATTCACTTGTAAGTTGTAATGTGTTTTTAATTTACTGAAATATTAAATTTTGAAGTTTATGTACAAAATACAAACTAATAACTTACTTATATTTGTATTTTGTGACCATAAAAATAATTCCTTCTATTGTAAATTGAATTATATCCATTCAAGGATTAAAAATATTATGTAAATGTCTCCTTAATGATGGGTTCAAATTTATATTTTTAAGAAATTTTAATCAAGATCCCATTGATAATTTTTTTGGTTCAATTAGAAGTCATGGTGTTCATAATATTAAACTAACATGTACAAATTTTATTTCATCATTCAAATCTTTGCTTATAAATAACTTTATTTCCAATCATTCATTTGGATCTAATTAAGAAAATGATGATTGTGATGGAAGTTTAAATAACTTAAAGCAATTTTTATTTAATGATGCATTTTTAACGATACTAATTTAGTGAATATTGAAAATGATAATCTTATTCAATTAAATACTCCTGCAGAAAAATCAAACAATTTATTAAATTTAAATAGTAAAGCAAATGTTACTAGCTGGGTCACAAAAAAAATAAAAAAGCTTACCAAAAATTGTAGGATTTTGTAACGGCCTGGTATCATTCTTTGATTCCAGTCCTTTAAGATAATAATTTGGTTAGTTATTACAAAAAGATTCTTTTCCGCTTTGTTGCATTGAATAAAAATGTCCCATTGCTTCTTATTTGAATAGAAATGTTTTAGAAATGACTGCTTAAATGTGTTTTATTTTGGGGTTTCGGGACGTTACAGTCCCCCTCCCTCGAATCGGTGACCGGGTTTCTGGGGAAACCGGATACGGATTCTACTTAAAAACGATCTGAAGGTCGACGGCGTGTTAACATAATATTGTAACCTTATGCTTTATAATAGCGGTATAATCAATTTATCTACACTGGCCCATTTCTACACTAACCTTTCTTTTCTATGACCACTACGTCTATTACGTTAAGTCATCTCCCATCCTTAAGGTCCCTACTTCTTGCAAGTTATACCTTCCTCCTTTCTGACCTCTACTTGGTGTAAGGTACGTCAACCCCTCCTTCTTAATTCCCTGTCTACGAATACGACTTCGACACTAGGAGCAGCGGAACCAAAACTGTCGACGGCCTGAAGCGAGCTCTCCGGACACTTTCACCAAGAGTCAACTGGATCCAGCCGACCGACAACCCAGATCTAGATCCGGATCAACCCTGATCGGTGGTGAGAGGTGATATCTCCAAATACCTTAACTAGTCAACCTTCGTCGGGTGACACAGACGTACATGGTACCCGAGGCACGCCCCCTTCATCCAGTACCCGAATCCCCTCATTGCGATACATCCATCCACGGGGTAATTCACCAACGATCACGAGGGTAACATCTTTTCGTACCAACATCATCCCGGTTAGCCGGGAGTGATCGGCGAACCTGATTGCAAGCCTACACGGCCACGCCGCAGAGATGACCACCCCACACGCCATAAGTCGCGGTTGTCAACCACTCGTGCCGACGGCGTCCCCTGGCCAGGGGTGACGTATCCACCCATGAATTTAAACGCACAGTCTTAATTATAAAACATATATAGTTTACCCGAAAGGGATTATTTAAAAAAAAATAAAATATATATATATATATATAATCTGATTGTGAATATAACTGTATCCCACTTGTAATCCTCCCAAAGAACCCGCAATTCTTGACACCAGTCGGACGACCCCCTTGATCCTGGGTGATAGGCGAGGGCAACACGCTTTCTGTAAGTAGGGTTCTAGGGAATGTCCTTCCCGGACGTGGGGCTTTAGGGACGTAAAATTGTATCTCTCCCCGGCGTATCCTCGCCATACTTTGTATATATATAACCCCTTTTGATATTTATATTTGTAATTATTATTAAAATAAAAGAATCCTTCTGTAATAACCAACCGAATTATTATTTTAACAAATCGGAATCAAGGATTGATACCGGGCCATTACAATTTGTACTAAAGCCGTTAGGTACTTCAATTGATATTTTAAATAATATATACTAATACAAACTCGTTCATATGAGAATTGCAATTTGATTCTTTCAAATACAGTTTCTATGAACATTTCAAATTTTATGATAGAAATGTTTAATCTTCATATTAGTAAATTTATATATAATAGTAACATTAAGAAATCTTTTATTAGTTCCATTTCACAATATATACCGTCTATAATTGTCCATAAATGTCCAAACCATAATTTACTCAATATTTTTTTAACTGCTACGACTAATCTTTTAATTTATTCTTATATAAAACATATAAATGGAATAATTATAAAAGGTGAAAAATCTAATTCATCAGATTTTATAATAAAAAATGCAATTGTATATTATGATAAATATGCCAAAAATAAAAGAATACTAATGAGACAAAATGTAAATTATGTATAATAATTAATATGTTTATTTTATGTTTTGAAAGTTGTATATATTTTTATATTTTTTAATAAAAATGTTTTTTCTGAAAAGAAAAACCTATGAATGTGTTTAATTTGTTGTAAAATGTATTTCAAACAATAATATTATAGGCATATTATTATTAATATTGATAATATATATCAATTTATTATAAAAATCGATACAAAGAAAATCGATATAATGAAAACTCGATTGTTTATCTATTAATTATTGAGACAACCGTCGTGAGCACTAGCAGTACTGTTGTGGTATGAAACAGTTCTACAGGAGTCGCTTTTTTATATAATCTCTTTTCTATGAATCCATATTTTGTGTATCCTTATGCTATATGAATAAAGATAAATAAGGAAATATTAATAATATATTATAATGTATAAATATACTGTTTCCAGAAATATCAAAAATAATTATTTTTGATCACTTCTTAAATTAATATTATTAATAAATTTAAGATATAGTATGTAAAATTTAAACAGTCATTTATTTCTTAATTTTTCTATTCGTTTATTAGGAAGAAAAATATTTTTATTTGTCTTCCTCTATTTTACTAATAAGTAATTTATTTAATTCATCAATATGTATAATGTATACTATGTAAAATGTAATGTAAATTTACACATGTAAATAATTTTATATCATCAGCAAATATGAAGAGTTGTGCATGACGTAGAATAGAAGTAGCTCCATTTACGAGAAGGAAAAATATGCAACGGAGAAAGAATGGCGCCTTGAGGTAAGCCTGATGAAGGAGCAATGATATTGGAAGTATTATCTTATAATTTCACCCATTGCTTTCGATTAGTCAAGTAGGATGAGAATCAAGAGAGAATAGGTTCTCCGAAACTAGGATCAGATAAGATCTTAATTAGAATATACAATGTGGAAACGCTAATTGAGAACACGCAATATCTTTGTACAGAGCCATACAATGTGAATTTTGTTTCAGTTAGTTGTTATACTTAGTAAGTAATACACATTTTCACGCACTCAAATTTTTCTACTGTTGATTAGATATACGCATGCACAATAAAACTTTTTTTCTTAAACGGTAACCCCTCATAATGACCATTAATTTTTTTTCATATTTTTTCATGAATTTTTCGGCTTAGTCCCCCAATTTGACAACGCTTCCCAAACGAGGCTTGCATATTGTCTTATAACATACAATAAGTGGTAGAAAATAATAAAATTATTATACATGATATTATTACTTGTATCATTTATGTAGGCTTATACCGAGCTCCGATCAGGATCTCGTTTTAAATGGTTTTATTAAAATAAATAATTTGTCATTGCTTCCAAATTCAGTATATCCAACCCTTACTGACCGGCTTTTTTTTTTTTATAATTTCAAGAATAGCACCTATACGCAAATATGCGTTTTAAAATCGTGTGTATATTATTAAAATATATTTATATATAAATTTATGTTACATCCAGGAATTCGATTTTGTTACTCCATCGTTTGTTGTCCGTTTTTAGAATAGAGACCTTATTTATATGTGTATATATGTATTTATATATTATACTTCACGATTTTCAAAGAATTTTCTTTTTATATTCACGTATATTACGTTTGTTCGATTTTCGTATTGATACGTTATGAATAATAATGGTCAGTATAGGTACACGCTGGCCGTCGTGCGTCGTGCGTCGTGCGTCGGGTTAGTATGTATCACGTGCATTATTTCACATGTGGTTAATGACGTGTGTGTTGGGGGGAGGGATGGTAGTAGCCAGACAGAAGGGTCGATGCTAAGTTTTCATTTAGTCTACAACGCACTACTGTTATATCATATTGTCCGTTATTTATTTTAATATTCGTTTTCGTGTTCGAAATACGGCAAACAAAATTTCCGGGCAAGGGACGGTAAGTAATGATTTATATTTAGGTATTATTATATTAATGCTCAGATATTTTTAGATAATGTTGTGTTTCCAACAATTATTTTCTTACGTTTATTTATTAATTCTATTGTAAGCTACAAATTAGTTTCGTGTATACCTATATATATATATATATTAGGTATATATATACGTGCAGGGGCCCGATTCTTGAGTTCTTGTGATAATTTATCAAATACGATAATTATATCACGCACGATAAAGTTTTATCAAATGTACCAATTCTCGAATGAAAAACGATATTAAAATATCGTATGTGATAATTTGTCGGTATTTGATAATTTATCAAATGTTTATATGTTATCAACGTTATCAATATATTTTGTCGTACAATTTAAAGATCGTTTTATAATCATTTAATTCACAGACTGTGTACTTCCATATTACCTTTATAAGTTAATAATAAGTCATATAAGACTATATATATATATATATATATATATACCTATACTATTTAAGTTAATTATTTGTTTTTTTTTTCAAACAGTCTAATACACTTGATATTTTATTTAAGTATGTATACCTATTTTATATAAGTTAACTTTTTGTTATTTTTTAAAACAGTTTAATAGATTAAGATATTACATCAAAAAAATTAGATTTAACAAAAGACTGTATAAGTATATAAATTCATATTGTTATTTCTTTATTAATTGTTAAAGAATATAAAGTTTTAATATAAAACATGTTTTTAATAGAATATTTA